>BHFT01006957.1:0-18947 GCA_004320025.1 Laticauda laticaudata | reverse complement strand
CAAGTGTTTCTCTCTGTTTTACATCCTCTTTCCATCCGTTGGTGCAGTGTGACATGGGCTTTAAGAAGATGCCTCTGAGCCAAATGGAAGAAGTCAGAACCACTTTGAAAGTATTTTTTCCTACTAAGTGGTTAACTTTTCCATGCAATATCTAGACTTCCTCATTTTTACACTGTTGTAAGTGAGAATTATGGTAGCTTGCAGCTTATTTTTGCAGAAAAAAGAATTGTATGGAGATGAATAGAACTATTAAAAGCAAAGTAGTGATAAAACTCACTTTTGCCACATTAACAATATGTGTTTATGCTTGTGCCAGAATTCCAGTATCTGCCAAAAAGACAAGGAAAAAAAAATAGAAACTGCTACCTTCTTACCCAGAATAGTCAAATACTAGATTCACCTTGATTAGTTTTTAATATACTAATTGAAATGATTATGCTCTAAGAGGCATTCATGGTAAATGTTTGAAGATAAACACTTAAAAGCAATGTCTATGAACATAAAAAGAAGTGCCCATTTAATCAACTTTTCAAGTTTATTGATACATTGCTTGGATTTATTGTGCAGGTTATATTTGCTACAGCCATTGTTTATTGTTTCATAGTACTCTTTCTTCAAACATAGTTAAGTATGCACCGTATTTGCTCAATGCTAATGAGGATCAGATTGCTTATCTGTAGGCTATGAAACTGAGAATTCAAAAATCTCATGTTTGCATTAATTACTGGTATCTTTACTTAGCCCAAGCAAATAGAACTTATAAAACCAACTCGTGTGAAAATTCAGAGGTTTATTTTTCTCCTGAAAATGCAAACATAATATATTCACCATGTGAGATAAGCCACAAGGAAGATAATTTCCAACACCTTCCAAAGCACACAATACATCTGACTTTCTGCCTAAGGCAGGACTAGAAGTCATGGTCTCTTGGTTTCTAGCCCATATATAATGAAAAATACTTCAATAAGCAAAAAGATGAACCACAAAGTGCAGGGACCAATACATCAAAGGGTTCAGTTTTCTCAGGACAAAGAATAACATATATGAACAAAAAAATCCTGCTTAACCAAATGGGAACAAATTATTTCATTTATTAATTTTATTTTAAGTATTTATTATAAAATGATGCTATGGGAATTGAATTACAAGTAGCAATAAAGCTTTAAGTCGGAAATGAAGAAGCTATGGACACATATAATTCTGCTTTCTACCTCCCACTCATACTTAAGTTATGGTAGCTGAATTATTAACAAAGATTGGGATTTGCGCATTCCCCTGATATCTATGCTTCCATGTGACTCTGATTATTGACTCCGATCATTAGTTGGACAACTTCGTGTAGTTTTCTTAACAACACTTTTTGGAAGTGACTTGAATTGCAGTGACTTGCATTAGCAGTGAAAGACAATGACTGGCTCAAAGTCATGGTTTCCTGGTTTCTCACCCAGTGCCTTTAAATACTGCCCCAATATGGCTCTCAGATTTTTGCTTATACCTGCAATATAAGCGACTTTTAAATATGGATGGGCTTTACTTCACATATGTATAGTAAAAAGCATTTGCAAGAGGAAGTGATACAGAGACACAGTCATCCTGGGAAAATGATTGCTAATGAAGAACATATAAGACACAAAAGACTACTAAAATACCATCAACACATGGTAATAAGGAGACAATAAACCATGATAACCCCAACATGTGTAGAACTAACAGAAGGATGTAGACATTTTAATACAGGAAAGTAGAATATTGGACTAGTATTATGAATGCAATTAGAATCCGAAACTGAATGTAGAATTCAAAGATGGTTAAAATGAAATTAAAGTCGAAAAAGGAGAGGCAAAGATGTTTATATTTAGAATGGCATACGCTCATGATGAAATCCCTGAAAGATTTGCTGAAAGTATAAAATTCTTTCAATGCTTTCACAAAAGTAATACTATTGTGAAAATATACAGTTAGGTACTTGTTTAAGTAGAAACTGTGAACAGTCACTTAATCAATTCACTAAGTTAGTTCTCTATAGGGCAGGCTAATCTCTGCTTGCAAACCAATCTAGCTAGGTGTGGAGAATTCAACAAATTTCTGACTGAACTTATTAGAGAAGCAAGGACAAGAACAGTCATCTTGGACTTAATACCAATCCTCAAAGATAATTGGCCATAGGATTAACACACTTTGAGAAAAAGGATAGTGTCGTAATAGAGCCCAACATAATTAAAGGAGGAAAAGCTGAAACAAGTCAAGAAATGGAAGGCACATTAATATAATACAGGGGGATATATCTGAAATGAACATCTACATCTGTGTTCTGTCAGAGAAGGAAGACAAATTACAGGATTAATAAAAAAAGAAAAAAATGTTTGGTTTGATTCTCCAGGGCAAATACAGAATTTGCAAGGAGAAGACAGGTCTAAATTTAAATTTTCTTGTACACGTCAATTTCATCTTTTACTTCTCATCTTCAGATTAGATTATATGTTTGGGTTATATGAAAATATCAAAAGGAGAATCATGTTTTCTATAGTAATACAGCAGTTATATTCATCCTCTTGATTTTTCCAAATCACTCTGTGACTGTGTTATCTAGGAGCTGAGTTCAATTTTTTTTAATTTATTTCTATGTTGGCCTGAAAATACTCTGTAGTGACAGCTGGGAAAAAATCGAAGTAGGTTAATCACAGAAGACAGGGATATATATATTCAAGGAACAACCTGAAGAACCTCTCTGGATCCATTGTGGATTCCAAGACTTATGGCTCAGAGTTATACAGTTTGTAGTTTTATGCTGAAGGCTACAAAGGGTGATGACATGCAAAGGTTATTCTTCTTACATGAAGAGGTATGGCTTGGGGAATGAAATGTTTTATTTATAGCTTCAATTCAAGATATGATATGGGTTCTTTTGCTTCCTCCTCTCGATAAACTTAGCTCTGGAAACTGCATCTGATGAGTGTAGACTGGTAGCTCAGAAGAGCAGCAGACATAGAACCAGTTCTATGTCTGCTGATGTTTTTGCCCACTTGTCTGCCTGGGCTCTTAAAGTGCTTTTTCAAAGGCTGCTAATCTGCATGCAGCATGCTGATGACGATTTACAGGGCGCACACAGCATGCAGGGAAACATATCGTAAATCACCAAACCTCATAAATCACTGAACCAGTAGTTAACCCTGTCAGATCCCACCCCTGCTTACAACCATTGCAGCATCCCCATGTTCACATGATCAAAATTCAGATTCATGTATTGCAACATCTCAAGGTCATGTGATTGCTATTTGTGACTTTCCCTGTCAGTTTCTGACAAGACATGTCAATGGGAGAAGCTGGACTCAGATTGTTGGGGATGATATGCTGACTCTGCAAAGCACTTAGAGAGGTACTATGAAGTATAAGTCTAAGTGATATTGCAATTGCTAAAACAATTAGGTTAAAATTTAAAAAAAATTCCCAAACCAACATTTTCCAAATCTCTAGTTCTTAGAATATTTTTTTAAAAAGGAAGCACTGACCTGGAGTCATAAATGGTTGGTATTGCTTATGCAGTGACGTTTGGAAAGAACTTCAAACATCCTCAGTCAATTCCCTTCTATATAACTGGAAATAAGGGAGATAGATGGTGGACATTTGGTATATAAAGCAGAATAGTTTGTGACTGAACTTGGCTTGTACTTTGATACTTCACATTGATACAAAAGGAAAGTTCCTTTGTTTCTCTCTAAATCATTAACTGAGAATTGGAGAGCCAACTTAAATTTATTGTTAAAAATTGAAAAAGTTTTTAGAGTACCTAACAAGGGAAATTTTTTCTTTTGTCTTTTCTATTTCTTGTCCCTTATCTCACCTCACCACTCCTTTTTCATATTGGCTCTCTTTTTTTTTTCCTGAAAGAAAACCAAGGAACCTGTGTGTGTGTATCTGATCTGATGTTTTTGTGTATGAAAGAGATACTGGCGGTATCTTTTTCATACACAAAAAATCTCTGAATCGGAGATCATAAATGATATCTGAATCAATTGTGAATCCCATGGAAAGAAATATTTAATTTGTTTGATGGAAATAGAGTAATAGAGGAAATAGTGGAGGCTTCAGAATTGTGACAGGTCACAATAGGGCAATTTGGGCTGCCTCTTTGGTCCAGTATTGCAGGGAAGGTTTCTCTAACATCTCTCTCCTAGCATTGGCTAAACTAAATTGGTCTAAGCTAACCAATTTTGGGATAAACCACATTGTGGGTCAAAGCTGCACACTGAAAAATTCACACAACCCAGAGCCCTCTAGTGCAAATGACCTTCAACCAGTGCTGGAGAGGTTTCTGTCATCTTTCTCTTGTCCCAAGAAATCTAGAGGAGATGCTGAGATGATGTCCAAAACTGAGCAAGGCAATGAGTTAGGTGAAGGTTGCATAGCTGAAGCTTCATCAGATGAATGCAATTCTTCAAAGCTTTTAATAGCTCTAGCAAATAGATTACTTTACCTTGCACTATATATTAATTCAAAGTTATTGATTCAGCCATATCCATTTTTTTTCTCTGTCTATTTTTGTGGATTGTGCCTCTGTCAAAGAAGTGTATGTATGTGCATGTAGACTTTCATATATGCAAATAAAGACTTTCATGTATGCAAATTGTCACATGTATATCTTTATTGGGCAAGAGAGAGAGTTCAAGATAGGTTTTAATTGGAGCTGACTAATGTTCACATATAATCCCATTGGTCTTTTTCTATTTATCATTATTACTATTATTATGGTATCCCTTGTTTCTCATTTTAAGTTTTGGGCCAACTTTGTTGATAAACGAGATATTTGATCTAAGCTTGGCCAATTTATTTCATAAGTGAACTATGTTTTATTGCACAGTTTAAGCTTTGAATGAGTTGATAATTAGTAATAAATGTTCATAAATAATCATTTCTGATGATTACTTACTTTGTCTTGACTTTGTCTTACTTTGTACTCAATGGTCTGCCAAAAACTCAATTTATGGCAAATTTTGAAAGCATATATGACTTCAGTTCATTCAAATGAGAGGTCCATCTGAGCATTCAGAAGCCATATGTGTATATTGTATGCCTATGTACATATATAATTTATATAGTTGCCCATCTCAACAACAGTGACAACAATCAGATAAAAATAAAATATTTTGCTATGAGCTTACAAAAGTTTGTAAGAGGAAAGCTATGTTATTGCATGTAGCTAAATATCAGGATTCTCATGGCACTTTTGCTAACAGCTAACAAATTTAAACAGAGCCATATACTTTTATGAGTTCACTTCACCAGATGCATGGAATGGCTAAAGAATGCAAGTCTACAATACATGAAAATAACTTTGTTCAAGGTAATGATGGGCCTGCATTTTACTTGCTTTATCAGATTATAGATAAAGTATGGAACAGAATAATGTACTAATGATGCTTATTCTTTCAATGTTATCTTCCTATCTGAGGAAGAAGTTATAATGATTGTTATAAACTTTGTTTAAACAAAATTTAACAATCATTTATTACAATTCTGAAGATTTTTACTCCTGAATAACCTCCTAACTTATTATTTCTGAATAAACATGTTTAGGATTATACTGCCAGTAGATATCTTTTGTCTATCCATATCTTCCTCCCTGCTAGCTAACTTTCCTATTTGATTATGCCTGGTCTTTCTCATTTAGGATAGTGATCTATGAATAGTTAAGTACAAAATGAGCAGTGCTTAGTTACTTACATTTCACCATGCACAAGGGAGACATAGGGGCTTTATAATTAAAACAGAAGCATTGTCAGTAGTTAAGTTCAATTAAAAGCCACAGCAAATATAATTTTAATAGCTTATACTAAATGGCAACAATGAATGAGTATCCATAAAGGATATCCTTTCATACATTATTTAAATAATGATTCCTTCTAAAAAGTGGAGAAAGGCTGCTAAGGTGATTGGGTACTTTGGTCCTTAAAATGAGTTTGGATTTAGTAGCATCTGTATTTAGGTAAGTATATGGAAACAGAAAAGAAAGGAAAAATAAACAGAGATCTATAGGATAAATAAATGCTGAACAGCGTGGTGGCCTAGAGTGGAGCTTTAACCTCACAATCAGAATCCTAGTTAGCAGCAAATATTTCTCTTTCTGGGCGCAAATTCTGCAAAGGCAACAAAAAGAGGATCCAACCAGTAAATGCTCACCTCCCTCCATTCTGCCACCCTGATTCCACCCCAATGTAAGGGATTGTAGGGTCATTAAAAAGTAGGGCAAAGGCATGCTTTTGAATTATGCTATATGATATCAATTTTGGAATATTAACTTGTAGGAACTATTTTCATAAATTTGTATAGAATTATGAGCAGTGTTATAGATAAATAATTCATCCTCTATGTACCTCTATACAATGGAAATCTACTATAAAGAATTTCAGTTCTTTAGGAAAAATCTGAACAGTTAGCGTGGGTGATGTTTAAACTTCTTTAATGCTGAAGCTGGCATTTCAGCAGGAAGCATAAGGCATTATTTTCATTCTATAAATAAAGTTGCTACACATTTTGCAAACAGAAGGACAATATAACCATTATAATCCTATTCTCCAAAATAAAAGTGTCAGCAATGTGATCCTGTGGAATTATTTTAATGTGCTAAACCTACTTAAAAGAAAACTTCCTTTTTTTCTTACACACAAGCATCCATGAACAGATATACACCTAAATCCCTAGGATATTTGTCTGAAGAGACATCTTGGTTATTTATTTGAGATTGGGAGGTGGGGGGAGGTGACATGCTATAATGGGAAAATATTATAGCCAACTATACATGTATAAACTATATGTACTTGGGAATACCAGCACCCAGTAAATAATTCTATGTGTAGTTTTTCTTTTTCTTCTGATTATTATTCATGGAAAGGTTAGCAAAGTTATTCTGATCAATATTTTTCATAATTTAGTCCCATATCAATGTATTCTGAGTTTAGTAAATAAGCATATTTTTACAGTATATGATTTTAGCTTTTTATATGAAAGTATCAGGACAGCACCTGCTGGATTGCTCACAGATTCATTTTTATCTAGAATTTTTCTCTCCTCACAGTAGCCACAGATGTCTTATAAGCAGGAAATAGAGATTACTGTTGTTCCAAATTTATTTATTTATTTATTTTATTTGGTTTGTCAATTGCTTACAAGATAAGAGTTATAAGTAAAAACATAGCCATGAATACATGGATACATATAAGAAAAATAAAAATAAAAGAAACAATAGGACAGGAATGGCAGGCACCTTGGTGCGCTTATGCACACCCCCTACAGACCTCTTAGGAAAGGGGTGAGCTCAGTAATAGAAAGTCTAAGGTTAAAGTTTTGGGGGTTTGGGGAAGAAACAGAATCAGAAGAGTATTCCAGACACTGACCACTCTGTTGCTGAAGTTGTATTTCCTGCAATCAAGTTTGGTGCAGTTAACCTTGAGTATGTATCTATTGTGTGCTCTTGTATTGTTATGGTTGAAGCTGAAGTATTCATTGACAGATAAGACATTGCAATATATAATTTTATACACAGATCGGACCAACAGCGGCGTAGTTCTAGGTTTTCTAGGTCTAGAATTTCAAGTCTGGTGGCATAAAGTATTGCCAGTATGTAAGCAGAGCATTTTTTTGTTGAGATTTGAAGTTGCCATTTGTTTGACCATTCTGATACATAATCAAGGTCTTTTTGAAGGGTAGCAGTATNCGTCAGAAAAGAGAATGCAGTTGCTGTTAATATGATCACAGAGGTCACTTATGAAGAGAGTTGCTTCTAGAACACTGCCTTGGGGGACACCACTGTTGACAGGTACAGAATTTGATAGGACACTCCCAATTTTGACCATTTCCTGTCTGTTTGACAGGATTGCTTCTATCCAGTTATGCAGGTGTCCAGGGATACTATAAGATTTTAGTTTTAGGAGTAGTTTGTCATGTACCACTGAATCAAAGGCTTCACAGAAGTCTATGTAGATTGCATCTATTGCTTTGTCCTGATTGAGTTGTGTAGTCCATATGTTTTTGCAGTGTAAGAGCTGCAGATTGCAGGACAGTTTTTTCTGAAATTGTATGTTGATTTAGGAACAACTTCAGTCCCCATTGTTTTGGAAAATCAAGATCACCCACTGAATCAGCACTGAAAAAAAAGGAAAATTTCAGCACTGTGATGGAGTGCTAGAGGTGGTTGGTTTGTAAGCCATGATGAAAGTTTAGCTGATAACAACAATTACAAGAAAGGCAACATCAGAATCACTTAGGATTACAATCGTCACACAATTCAATTAGGATTACAATCATCACACAATCAATCATCACACATTACGGAGATAAAATTGCAGTACTATGCTGTTTTTCTGTACAAGTAGTCTTTGGAAGTATGCTTCATTTTTTGTATCCAGACAGTTACAGTACAGTATAGTACACAGCCTGCCTGTGTACTGAAATTGCTTAAAGGCCATCACATCAGCCATATTTACAAATACCAGCAAAATAACTATCATATAGTGTGATTTATTTAAAATTTAGAAATAGATCTCTTCTACTTGGTCCAAAATCACAGACTGCTGTTATGCCTTCTATGTATGAGTCCATAGCAGGCATTAAACATAGCCTTTTCCTGCAGAAGTGTACAAAAACACAATGCATTATTCTTTGTAGCTTGCTTTGTAAATTTTTAACAGTGTAGACAACTATTCCCTAACAAACCCTTCCCAAAGGCAGATAACAATATCCTTTCGTGAGATGGCAATTTGCTGTCACACTTCATGCTTTTTCTAAAATATGCTTTAACCATCATAAGGTCTCTGGTCAAATAGAATTAAAAGAGGCAGAAAATAACTCTTATTTCACTTTCCTCCAAAAAAATGCAGAATTATATAACCCAGGAATGAAAAGAACATCTTCTCCAGTGTTAAAATAGCTATGAAGAAGTACTCAAATGTCACTGCCAGAGTGGCAATTGGAAGGGACTAGACAAGCGTGAACTTTTAACAATGAGCATATATATTAAGGCCCTGTAACACTGCCCAACGGATGCAAAATGTTTGTAAAAAGGACACAGCGGACAAGCAAAATGTTCCATCCGTTGTTATCCTACGCTCTCAAAGGGGCAAAAATTTGCATAACCAGAGGGATAAGACGGAAAGGAAGCGGACAGGGGGAGGACGCAGGGCGGATGGAAAATGGATGCACGAGCCGGAAGCCTAGCGGATGGAGCCGCGAATGAGAGCGGATGGCACAATCCGCAAGGTTCCGGGGGCCCTCAGCAAAGCGGACGGCGGAAGGGGAAAGAGCGGATGCAGAGGTCGGACAGCGGAACGGATGAAGCGGATGCACAGCGGATGCACAGCGGATTGAAAGCGGATGAGAAGCGGAAGCCTAGTGATGACAGTGGAAAGCTAGCGGATGCCTTGGCGTTAATTGCACATGCGGGGGGATTTTATTGGCACAGCCCCTCGGATATAAAGGGAAGCAGCTCGGAAGCAGGTCCACCATCCTCAGAGGAAAGACCTGCTGCCAGACGCATTGATGCCTTGCCTGCCTGGTCTTGCTGCTTGCCATCCTGCCAGCCCTTGCTGCGATGCCTTGCTTGCCTGCCATCCTGCCAGCGCCTTGGTTGGCCTGCCTCCCTGCCAGCCTTGCTGCCTGCCAGCGCCTTGCTGCCTGCCAAGCCTTTGCTGCCTGCCTGCCTGGCCAGCCTTTCCTGCCAGCCTCCCTGCGCAGCCTCCCCTGCCAGCCAGCAACCCGCCCAACGCATGGGGAAATGAGGAAGCCTCAGCCTCTGTTGCGCAGCCCTGGCAAGAGGGACAGGGCCACCCTCACCGCCCCTGGCCCTCACTCTGCTTCTGCTGGGGCTTCTGTAGCACAGGGCTCGCTCTTTCTGTGGGGCTGGGGAGCTTCTTGCTGCTGCTGCTTCCTGCTTCTGGAGGAGCTGATGCATGATGCTTATGGCGGTGGTGCTTCTGCTGGTGGCTTACTCTGCTGACTGCTGCTCTGGCGTGGTGCCTTCTGCTGGTGCTTACTTCTGCTGAGCCTGCTCCCTCCTGCTGGTTCCTGCTCGTAACTGCTCGTGCTTCAATGGGTCTTGCTCGTCCTGGCTGGTCCTGCTGGTTCCGCTCGTCTCCTGGTCCTGCTCATTGCTGCTGCTGCTGCTGCTGCTGCTGATGATGATGATGATTGATCTGCTGGTGATGCGCTGCTGCTGGCTGATGATGATGGATGATGATGATGAATGATCCTGCTGCTGCTGTGCCTGCTGCTTGGTGATGGTGGAGGAGCAGCCCTACCAAACTGGAAGCCCTCTCATGAGGGCCCATCTGGTCCTGCCAAGGGAGGAAGAGGCATATGCGGGAAATGGGAGAGGAGAGCAATACTCCATTGAGGGAGGAACATGAAGGATGAGGTGCTGGAGTGGCTGAAGGAAGAGAAGGACTAATCTGTGGTGGAAGGGAACGCGGGTGTGTACAGGACACAAAAAGGAAGCAGGCTGCTTGGATAGAGAAGGGCAGAGAGTCTGGGCTATACATCAGATGTGCTCCTCGACTGTGGGAAGCACATGTCACACCTGTTACGGGAAGCCTGCACCTCAAGAAATCTGCCCACGGCCACGGTTAAGCTGACAAACAGAGAGACCTAATGTCATGGCAGAGTGCAGCTTCCTGGAGGGTAGATCCGCCACCCGGAGGAGCAAGCTGCAGCAGCCCCTGCACACGACCTACTCTCCTGGCAGACCTGCTGAGAGCCAGTCCTCTTCCAGCTGAGAGTCAGCGTTCCTGTCTCCAGGCAGGTTTCTGTGGAGCGTGCCCATGGCGGAGAAGCCGCGGACAGGTTGTTTAACGCATGGTGGAGCACGTGGAGGACTCCCTGGTGCAGTGGGAGTGAACAGTGAGACGGAACCCCTCATTGGTGCTCTAACTCTGCTGGTGCTGCTCCTGGCCTGCTGGTGCTCCTGGTCATCCGCTGGTGCTCCTGGTCCTGCTGGTGCTCCTGGTCCTGCTGGTGCTGCCTGGTCCTGCTGGTGCTCCTGGTTTCCTGCTGGTCCTGCTCGTGCTCTCTGGTCCTGCTGGTCCTGCTGGCGACTGCTGGTGCTGGCTGGTGCTGCTGCTGCTGGTGGTGGTGGTGTGGAGGAAGAGCCCCTAAAACCTGAAAAGCCCTCTGATGAGGCCGCATGTGGTCCTGCCAAAGGAGGAAAGAAGGCAGGACACGAGAATGGGAGAGGAGGGCAATACAACATCGAGGAGGAACATGAGGATGAGGTGCTGGAGTGGCTGAGAGAGAATGAGTATCTATGGCGGAAGGGACACAGGCTCTAAAAGGACACCACAAAGGAAGCAGGCTGCTTGGAGAGAGAAAGCCGGAGAGCCGTGGGCCTTACACTTCGAGGTGTCCTCGGCTGGTGGAAGCAACATGCACATGTTGGTACGGGAAGCTTGCACCTCAAAGAAATCTGGCAAGGCCACGGTCAAGCTGACGGACAGAGAGAACTACGTCAGGCCAAGTGCAGCTTCCTGGAGGGTGAGATCTGTCCCACTGAAGGAGCAGCCCCTGCTCAATAATCCTCTCTCTCAGGCGGCCTGCTGTGCGCCACTCCTCTTCCAGCTGAGAATCAGCTCCCTGTCTCCAAGGCAGGTGTCTGTGGAGCGGTTGCACACGACGGAGACTCCCCCGGGCCACGCTGTACTAACTGTGGCGGAGCGCGTGGAGTTGACCCCTGATGCCAGTGGGAGAAAGGAAGACGGCACTGTCCACCACAGTCCAACCCGCATCCCACCCGTCCGCTCACCCTCCACAGAAAAAGGCAGAAGAGCCAGACCGGAGGGGCAGAAGCGCCAACTGGTCCTGCTGGAGATTTTAAGAGCACACGCATCAGGAGCAACGTAGATCTCCTCTTCTCAGCTGGTACACACCGACTCCTCATGGCCTCCAACCGCAAGCCCCTTCCTCACCTATGTGAACTCAGACACTCATGGACATGGCGAACCCGGCAAGTAGGGAAGTGGTGGTGAAGGACAGGATCACCAATCTGCTTCACAACCCTCCAGGCACAACTTGACCTGCTCCCACCCAGTCCATAGGTCTGCTCCTCCACCCAGGTGATGTTCAACTCCCCATTCCAAGGCTTTCCACAGGCCCTCAACCTAACGCAGGGCTAGGGCTACCAGGAAGGTCCAGCATAGCACAGGCCAAGCAGCCTTCCCAGTCCCAGGCAACAGGTTTCATCGGACGCCAACCGTTTCCAACCGTTTCCACCATTTCCAACTGATGCCAGCTGATGCGCCAACCCAGCCACTGCTTCCATCACACCGATGCCACTCACTGCCACCCACAACCCACCGATGCCAACTGACGCCAGCCCTCACCCAGCTGCAGACCAGACAGCCCCACTTACACTGTCCTTTCCTCCACCCACAGCCAAGCCCGGCCTCAGTACATCCTGTTCCTCGGTACCGGGGCTGACACTCAACATGGCAAATGGCAGGAAGGAGCTCTCACATCCAACGGGGCTAGAGCCAGCTCTCCGAGAGCTTCTCAACAGCCACCATCACTTGTCCTTCCCGCTCGGGGCAGGGCAAGCCCCAAGTGGCGCTTCAGACCAGCACTCCAGCAGCAGCCACCTCCCACAGCACGCTGGAACCCTTCACCCCTGAAGACTGGGCACAACTGCCGAGTGACCAAATGAGGAGTGCCTAGAGGACTGGGTGGCTACTGTAGTCTTTATTTGGGACACTTGATTTGGGTCATTTTTCTTTTTAGCTCACCTTGTTATTAAATAAAGATTAAATAACAACCCACACCAACTCCCCGTCAGCTCCACTCCAACAGAAAAGCAGGCGAGAGAACCAGACTTGGAGGTGGAAATGAGCCACAAACTGTCCTCTTAGAGATCAAGGGGAAATACCTATCATGAGCAGCATAGATCTCCTCTCTCAAGCTGGTACAAGTCCGACATAACCAACCATCCTCTAACAGAAAGGCCCTTCCTCACCTACATGAAGCCAGACCCTCATGGAAATGCCTGAAGCCCAGTAACCCAAGTGATTCAAAAGAGAGGAACACAGGTCTTATGCACCCCTTCCAGGCCCAGCTGACCTGCTCTGACCCTGTCCAGGGTCTTGCGTCGCTCCACGCCAGGTGAATGTCACAGCCCTTCCAAGGCGTTTTCCACAGCCCCACCTACCAGAAGGCTACCGGCTAACCAGGAGTTCCAGCAGCAATAGGCAGCCCTCCCAAGTCCAGGCAACAGGTTAGCATCGCACGACCATATCCAGGTGCCCAAGGACGCGAGTGTCACCTGAACCACAGATGCAAACCGTGTATACCTCACCTCACTCACCTGCAGAACCAGACAGCCCCAACAACACTCCTCCTTCCTCCACCCCACAAGGCCAGCCCGGCCTCAAAAACATCTGTCATTTCGGTCTTGGGGACTGACACACCCATTGTCATGGAGGAAGGGCCTCCTCAAACATCACGGGATTGAGCGCAGCTCTCGTGAGAGGCTTCCCTCTATACACCATCTCAATGTTGTCGGGGCCCAGGCACCACCAATGGTTGCCTCAAGACAAAGACACTCCAGCAACTGCCACTCCACAGCCCCTGGACCCATTCACCCCTGAGACATAGGCAAAGCACCAACAGAGTGACTGAGAAGAGTGCCAGAGACTGGGTTCACCTTAACTGTTGACTTTTATCTTTGCTTGGGACACTTTAGCTTTTTGGGTCATTCTTGCTTTTTACAGTTTGTTTATTTAAGAAAGGTTATCTTTGCTTCACACACTTGGTTTCAGTTTCTTTTAGTAAATAAAGTCTTTGGTGGAAAATTTAGAAATGGTTTCAAGCCTTTGCATGCCTTTGTGGGATGGTAGGATACGCAGTGGGGACTGGGCAGGGATAATCTGTGGGAATGGGTAACTAGCTGGTGGGATGGGAAAGGATAGGCAGTGCGGGAATGGGCGATACAGATACCTGTGGAATGGGTAATAGCCTGTGGGATGGGTTCAGGATAGCAGTGGGATAGATAAGCCTCCAGTGCAAAGCATTAGTGGGAGGCTGTATGGTTCCAACTATCCCTAGCGTGCCCACACCTATGGCCCCCTTTATTATAAAATAACAATTTAATCATTCATCAACACATTTAAACAATAAACACAAAAAGGCGTTCTCCCAACCACCTCTTGCCCCTGGAAAGCCCTTGTAAGTATGGAAGATCTCTCTTTCACGGGTGACGGCACTCCTGGTAAGTGTAGGGCTTCCAATGTTAGGTAGGTTCTGAGGGAGAAGGCGTCATCGGCCCCACGATGAAGTAGGGCACATCTTGTGTGTCGTGTGGGACAGGGAGTCTGGATCTGGGAAAGCCATGATGGGTTGCGTTCATGCCCGGCTCCCTTGAGGTGGACTGTGTTTGTATAACCTGGGCACTGAAGATGACCCGTTTGCTCTGAAAGCATCGATGTACATTAATTTGTAGTCAGCATCGACCATAAGCGAAGAGGATGATGCTGAAGAAGCCCTTGTCAAGTTGTGATAAGTGGACCCTGTAGTTGGCTGGCAGCTTTGCAGGCCATGTGCTTCCCAACTATTGGCTCCAACGGTGTGGGGGAAGTTCGCCACTTCTGATACCAATGTTCTTTCAACTTTCTACCAGATTTTTTCAGTGAGGGGCACTGGAGGAGCTCCTCCAGGTTACTCTTCGATGATGGCCTGGCACCATTCTCAAGGGGGGGGGGGGGTGACCACAAATGCCTGATGGTGTTGTGTGGCACCCTCCAGCCGTACTGCATGCTTCCTGTACGTGGTCCCGTGATGCCAGGTGGTGCAGAGTCAGTGCAGACCTTTGTAAGCCAGGTATTCCAGCTTGGGGGGGGTCCCCAGGGAAAAAAAAGGTTTTTTGGTTTTTTTTGGTTTTTATTTTGGGGGGGGCCCCCCCCCCCCCCTTTGGTCACATGGGTTCAGCCGCTCCACAACTTCGTCAACATGGGGTGTTTGGCATCAACTCATGAGGTGCTGGAATGCACGGGGGTCTTTTGTTCCTCAGCTTCACCATCAGCTTGTCATAACAGTCCGACTCGGCTCTCTTCTCGCGATCCATCTTCAGAACCCACAAACTTCTTGGATGCCAATCCTTTTTCCTTTGGCGGTAGAACAGTTGTGAAAGAGCTGTAAGGTGTTTCGGCAACTGTTGTAGAATGATGGTGGCTACGCAAAGGAGTGTGCGACTGATCCATGGTGGAGATGACTGGATGCTTTGGTGGAAGAGCAGAAGAGGCAAGGCTGAAGAAGGTTCTGCACCACCCACGGGCTGCCTGGACTGGAAAAGTGCAGATCCAGGTGATTTCCTCCCCCTTTTTAATGGAAATATAGGTTTTCTGCTAGGTGTCGCTTCCGCATCCTCTAGACCATCATCCAGAATCCTAAATATCCGAGATAACCGTCCGCCTATATTAACATTTTTTTTCCTTTTTAATGCTTTATATTGCGGCTGGCATACCACTTACATCCTTTAATGTCCCTTGCTACTACATACACTGGAGTGCGGAATGTTTCCGCGTCCGTTCACTTCCTCCCTCTTTTCCGTTTTCTGGCTGGAGAAAGCGGATGCGAAGTTGCGCAGATGGTGGCAAGCGGCGGATGCCCGAGCGGATACAGCAGACATGTAACGGATGTAGAATGTTTGTTTCCCCATTTGTTTTTGGCAGATGTAGAACGGACCGCTGAGGAAGTTCAATCCGCTCAAAAAAGTTTTGTGCAGCTCAAAACTTTTTGAGTGGATGAAATCTCAGTAGATGGATGCTGGATGGATAGAACATATGAATCACGCACGCGGTGAGTACAGAACGGATGCATCGCATTAACCAATGGATGGCAAGCCTTTTTCTCCATTTTACATCCTCTTTCCATCCGTTGGTGCAGTGTGGGCTTAAAATCATATCCCCTGTT
Organism: Laticauda laticaudata; assembly: GCA_004320025.1. NCBI lineage: Eukaryota > Metazoa > Chordata > Lepidosauria > Squamata > Elapidae > Laticauda > Laticauda laticaudata. The sequence continues at coordinate 3,008 of BHFT01006957.1, read as the reverse complement.
AAAATCAAGTTCTTCACTAATAAAATATGATTTTGCACAAGGGATAAGTAAACTTTTTTATTTTCAGGCACTCACCTACTTTCCATCATTCATGCTTATTCATAATTGTTGTCAATATACCATTCCCTGACAGCTGTTAAAACTGATCAATTATTTCTATGGCATTTCTAATAAAAACATGACCTCATGTGCAAAAAGTACTTTTAAAGCTATAGGACTTGCAGAATAGATATAATGTAAATCACCATCTCCCACCTATGTCTTCCAGTTTTTTAAACTATAATTCCCATCATCCCCTCCTAGTACATACAGAACAGCTGAGTTAGACTATAATTCCACGTGTTGATAACATAAAGGTATCAAATTATCCTTACACTGTCATACGGAAAATATATAAATATACATCCTTTGGGGATAGAAAGTCTTTGAAACTATACTTTGCATTCATAAAAGACTGTGGAGTTCTAAGATAACTTTTTTCTCATTATCATAGAATATGGGACTGCAGAACACTTTGTTCTTTGTTGGGTGGGGATTTTGACATGTGAAAATCCTGGTGGGTAATCCTAGTCTAACCTCCCTTGATATCCAGAGTGGACTCTCCATCAATGTTCACATCAAAGAAGTAGAAGCAGACTTGGCAAGGAGTTTCCAGTTGTAGCCATATCATAAATACCAGCATTCTGAATTAAGCCATAACACTACTAACTGTGTTAGCAATTTTCAAAGAAAGTCCTGACATTAGTGGACATTCCTTTAAAATATATCTTTGAGACTGCACTCTCTCACTTTATTTGATAATTTGATCGTATTTGCATTTAAATAAAGAAATAAATATACTATGCCCATATCATACAATTCCCTAACACTGGTGGAATATTTCTTTTCCTTGACCAAAACAAGATGAACAAGTTACCAGAACATGTTATCTATTGGAGATGAATTAAACTAATTATGAAAAAAAATTTAAGATCTCTCTATGAGAGCCTGACAGGAAGAACTGTAGGATTTTCTCTGTAATTAATGATTGCATGAACTCATGAACTCATCTTCATTTAGAAGACTTTCATTGGCATAAGATGAGGGATGATAATCGCCTCTTTATCTAATAATTTCACAGTTCTTTAAACTCACATTTTGACCATACATTTAGAAAGCCTTTATTTATATATTTAAGAAAAAAGGATCTTGCAAAGATCTTTGAAGGAAACAGACAACCAGAACAAAACATCTTAATTTACTGGGCAATCTGAACCAGGCGAACATGTAAACCAGTTCTTATAATACACTGGGGGACTAGGACCCAATTAACTGAAGCTGGGGCAATCAGAGGGAGGTGCTGAGTGAGTGAACCCTGCATTCAAGAACATAAAAGGAAAATGTTTCCAGTAGGAATAGTTCTTCTAGTTTCCTCAAAGGCAGATGGGTGAATTTCTGCTCAAACTTTCCTACTTCTTTCTTCTGAATCCCCTTGTCCCCATCTCCAAATCCACCGGGGTCAAGTCTTCAGTTCTTGAAATCAGATTTAGAGGATGCTCCTAGTCATCTTTCTCACAACTGTAATCACTCCAATGGGAGAAATTCACAAGACACTACCTTTTTCTTTTAAAAAACATGGTGTCTGATGGTAAAAGTTACATCCCATACACATATAAACTATATTGACTACCAAACCTATAAGACGCCTCCCCCATATGTATAAATTTCTTGAAGTGCCTTTCTAAAAAAACATTCACAGCAAGCTGAAATCCCTGAATGGCAACAGACAGTAAACCTAGTCAAGACCTGTGAGCCAGTAAATCAAATTGTTTTTATTCATTGGCCATATATCAAAAATAGTATGACTAGTATACTGCACTTTCTTCTTTCTTCCTTCATTCCTGCCTGCCTACCTGCCTTTCCTGCTCCTCCTCCTCCTCCTCCTCCCTCTCCTCCTCCTCCTCCTCCTCCTCCTCCATGACTAGTTCTCAGAGATTGCCGAGACAAAATTTAGGCAGTTTTGTTGGTGAGGGTTTTTTTTTTTAGAACTGGTTTGCCATTGCCTTCTTTTCGTGACGTTCTAGGTCACCCAGCTGGCTTTGTGACTAAGGTGGAACTAGAATTCATGGATTTCTATCCTGATGCCTTAACCACTATACCAGAATGGCTCTGGCTGACCTAACAAGAAGGAGTAAATAATATAAATGAGTTTGTCTAACACATTCCAATGTCACACTGGGTCTGTCTTTTTCTTTATTTGGCCTTAGGTTTTCTTTGCCTTGTAGTGTACTGGGCCAAAAGTATAAAAGTACGCTTGATTTTGGTTTTGCTCATGGCTGGCTATTCAGCAAAGGTCAAACTTTTCGGGGTCCATTTTATACTGTATTACTGTTTGCAGAATGCTGTTTTAATGTTGTGTTTTTGGAGGATCTTGCTGATTTTGTCTGCAGTGCCTTTTATATATGGGAGGAGGGCTTTGCCATTCTCTTGTTCTGTATCTTGGATTTTGGTTGGGGTTTCTTTTTGGATCAGGTGGGACATCTTCTTTCTTTGGAATCCATTGGCTGTTAGTACGTTAGTAAGAGTGTGTAATTCGGTTTTTAGGTGTTGTTTGTCAGCTAAGAACTTTGTTCTGGAGATGAGTGTCTCAGCTACGGAATTGATCTGTGCTGGATGGTGATGTGAGCCGAGACACTCATCTCCAGAACATCTTTTTTTTAAATGACCATCAGAGCATTAGTATTTCCTACATTATTATTAACATGCTCTGATACGAAGGAGTTCTATTCCCCTTCCCCACCTAAAAATAAATTTGTTCCAAATGCAAAACACAGGCAGAGGAGAGGAGTTTCTGTTTCAGTTTTAAGCCCATGTCACACTGCACCAACGGATGGAAAGAGGATGTAAAACGGAGAGAAACAATTGGCATCCATTGGTTAACACAATGCATCGGTTCTGTACTCACTGCATCCGTTTTGCTTCCTCTCTATCCGTCCAGCATCCGTCGACTGAGGTTCCATCCGCTCAAA
>BHFT01006956.1:0-17695 GCA_004320025.1 Laticauda laticaudata | reverse complement strand
AAGATGTATGTGGCAGCACGTCTTTCCTCTGAATGCTGACTGCGTGTGAGCTGCATCCTTTTATATCCATGGAGCTTATGCAATTCATACTCCCCGCATGCGCAGTGAACGCCTTGCATCCGATATACATCCGCTATGCATCCGCTTTGCTTCCTATAGGCGTCCATGATGCATCCGCGTCATCCACTCCTTCTGCTCTGCGCCCACTTCGCAATTCTCCCCCGGAAGCCCTTCGGATGTGTCATCCGCTTCCATCCGCTGTCATCTGTTAGGCTTCCTATGAACATCCGTTTAACATTCCCACTACATACTACCCCCGTCTGTTCTTTTCCGTTCTGTTTATGCAAATTTTCACCACTTTTGGGAGTGGATGACAACACATGGAGCCACCCCCGAAATTTTGCTCATCCGCTGTGTTCTTTATGCATAGGTTTTGCGTCCGTCGGCCAGTGGGACCTAGCCTTAAGATTGGATGTAGCATAGTACATAAAATTATATGTTACGTCTTACCAGTTAATGAATATTTCAGCCTTAACCACAGCAACACAAGAGCACACAACAGATTTAAACTAAATGTCAACCACTCCAAACTCAATTTCAGGAAGTACAATTTCAGCAACAGTGGTCAATGTCTGGAACTCACTACCTGATTCTGTTATCATCTGCTCAAACTCCCATTCTTTTACCCTCAAACTAACCTCTATTGACTTTACCCCATTCCTAAGAGGTCTGTAAGGGGCATGCATAAGTACACAATCATGCCTACCATCCCTGTCCTATTGTCCCCAATTTTTAGTTCCTATTTCTTGTATTTAAATTTATGTTTATTCTTGTTTCTGTTGTATTGTAAGCATTTGACAAATAAATAAATAAAATAAAACCGGCAAATACCATCTCTGACTGGCCCCACACCCATCTATTCTCTCCCTCCTGAGTCCCAGTTGATCGACCGGGTCTTCTTTTGTTGCCCTGCATAGAAGAACGGAGCTGGAAAGCAGATTAGTGGGGTGGGGAGGGAATGAGATTTTGCAATAACTTTCTCCTGGAGTGGGGAGGAAATGGAGATTTTACAGTATCCTTCCCCTGCCATGCCCACCAAGCCATGGCCGCAAAACCAGTAGTAAAGAAAGTTTGAATCCCACCAATGGAATCCATGTACCAGAAGGGGTAAGATCAGAGGGCCCCAAGTTGGTAAGTTATTCCACTACCACAACATACAAACTGCTCTGTTTGGGAGGATGGAGTCACATGACAGATTATTAGACAGTCTAAATATAATGGGGTCCTTTGTGGTTCAGTGCTTTTGGGCACCAGCCTTTGTCACAGCTAATTATATCAACCATGCCGCTGATTTAAACCATAATACAATCTCTTTGAGGGAAATACTATGTCATGAGAATAGAGCAACTAACTGTTCTTAATCATAGTTTAGGGCTTACTCTTATATATTAACCTGATATGTCATTTTTTTTCCAACTCAGCAGATTACCTGGGAGAACCAATCTGATATTTGCAAAAACTTTTCAATTTCTCTCTATTGATCCATTTGGGATCCTCATTCCATTTATTATTTTTCTGTTTTTCTGGGCTCACTATCTATATAGAATTAGGCTAATGGCCACGTGCTAACCACAATGAAGGCAAAATGTTGATATAGGTGTGATGATGTCCTTGCTCAAATGATATGATTTGATCTTGCATCAATAGATTTGATGTAACTGGGTCACAGCATCTGTGTGATAATGCCATCCTTCACAAGTCATCCTTTGCTCCCTTTTATCTCTCCCTTGGGCACCCATGATCCAGGAACAGACTCTGGGGCACCCGGTCCTTTCTCCCTGTTTGCAGTATACATATTTTTCAATTAGCAAAAATTGAGCACTCTCTGTGTACACTTTTTAAAACACATAACTCTGCCTCTTTTGTTTCCTTTGAACAAGGAAAGAATACGGGGAGAAATACCGAGGCTACTGAGAAAGTGTCAAAACATTCTATGTTGCTCTAGGGTTGTGTTGTCACTTTTCTATCAGGGAATAGTGATGGGAATAGTGGATGTTCTCTTCCCAGTAATCCTTCTCAATATTATTTGTAATATTCAAGCAAGCCTTGGCACTTCATTCATTCCCGAAGTACATTTCACTGTGTTGAGACACAATTCAAATTGGGTGGCCTCTGTCTGCTTGTTACAGTGAGGCAAATAGTCCCTGAGAAGGATTCTGCATAGGAATTAGAGCTGTTAGACTTGTAGCAGGGTCTACTTAAGGCATCTGTGTTCTATTACAATTGAAAGGGAACTTCCTCACAAATTTTGGCTGGCTTAGTAAAACCTTCTTAGTGTAGTGAATTAGATGTTTGTCCCTTTTATTGTAAGAAGGGGTTTCCAAATCACCATGACAGTTTCATGAAGGAATTGGTTTTCCAGATGCCAGCCTTGTTAGATGGCTTATAAACTTATTTTGCGTCATGCCTGGTTTATGTAAGTGAGGATTTAGTTTAAAACTTGTTTTTAATTCAAGGGCAGAGTTACCTCGACACCAAAGCCGAGGGACAAAACTGTTCATCATTAAGATGGCTTGCTGTATCAAGAGATGTGCTCATAGGAAAAAAAAAATTAACATCAGAGGAATCTGTTCATGGATGGCTTAAGGGAGCAGGGCTTGGAGGCCAGCAGCTCTAGTAGCTTAAGAAGGCAGAAAAGATCATTAATTGTTACATTGGATGACATTGGGTGCTATTTAGTAATTAGTATATTTTTACCCTGTCTTTTTATATATAATTCAAGGCAGCAAACACACTTAATGCTCCTGCTTCTATTTTCCCTACAACAGCAACTCGTGATGTGCATTGAGTTGAGAGAGGACTGGTCACTCAGTGTTGTAGTCCACCAGCAGCCTGCAGAGCTGGCAGCAGAGTCAGACAACGGGAGGAACATGGGCCAGTCCAGGAGTCTGGGGAGGGTTCTGCATCCAATACAGAGATGGGGCCAGGGCTATCTGGGAGTTATGTGCTGACTCTGAAGCCTCCATAATTTGACAGCAGCAAGGCAGAGAAACAGGGGGAGCCTGTTACCAGTGCGCACAGGTGTAGAGCTGCCAGAAGGCAAGAGTAGTTAAGACAAATGGGGCGGCTCAGGAGTAAGGCTTGGAGGTGATTGGCCCTCCCATAAGATATAAAGAAGGAGCAAAGGGACAGGAACCTTTGCAAGAAACAACTTTTTTCATACTAGTTGGTTTGATACCTGAAGCTCTGTGCTGAATTTGTGCTCCGTCTGGCCTTGTATAACTAATTGGAAATTTAGTTATTGGCAGCATTTCAAGGAAGATAAAGGTGCATGCTTATCAGACTTGTCCTTCAGGACTTTGGCAGACTTCCATGGGACTATTTACAAACTGTTTGAGACTCATTATGGGTTGTGAATGAATACAATTCACAGCCATTGAAATAAAGAAAAAAGGGTTTTGGGACTAAAGTGTGTTTGTTAGTGTCTCAATAAGCCTTGATGAGAACACTCAGCTGGCTCTCATGTCTTAGGAAGGTTTAGAACTTAGCATCTTCTGGTTCTAGGCCAGCATTGTAACCACTATGCCAGATTGACTCCCATGATGATGAAAAGGAAGGACCAGTAGTAATATTTATTATTACTGCTCTTTTTAAAGCAATCTTTCTTACCTCTTACATGAAGCTATCCCTTCAATCAGAATGCAAATACCATAGTTTTAAAGATGTACTTTAATCTTTGCTTTGCATTTTGTACATTGTAGTTCAATCTTAGCTGTCGTCAGTCAAACTGAAAGGTGTTGAAAGGGCTGCCTGCCCTGGCTCTAAAACTTGCCTAAAGAGGCCATGTCATCTTGCTTGATGTCAGGGCTGTTTCTGGGAACTGGCACCAGAAATTCAGTCATGACATGAATTCTCAGCCAAAGAATCAGTAACAGACCATCTGCATTTAATATTTTGGAACATGATTTCATGGTTCTCTCACATTTAATTCAGACTCTCTTTTAGAATTGAAATGCAGATTACAAAATTGCAGTAAATTAGATACCATTAATGGCTATCCATTTATGTTTGATCATAAATTTGCTGTTGTGCTGTTGTGCTGCAAATTAGAGCCATATAAATGACTAATAATTATCCAGCTGTACCAAAGCTACCCATGCAGGATCCCTTGGGGAGCATCTTACACGAATCCAGTTAATAATTTTTGACATCAGTGCTTAACATGGGTCAAAATAATCTTTTCTTATCATTTTGTTATTGGAGATTTTTGCAAAACAGACTCAACAATCATTAACAGCACTCTGGTCGAAAGGAAAAGGTGTTATCTAATAAATGTGATCTTAAGCAAACATTTATTCAATATCTGTTCTGTAAATATCTACCTTGTTTACAGTTTTATTTTTTGACAAAATTCTGGATCTAATCCATTCCATCCATCCTTCAGGCTGAACATTTTCCCTAAATGTGGGAGTGGTTTGACAAGTTAATAAAATCATATATAAAGACTTCTATTACTCTATGACTTTTGGTTAATTTGTGCTAAAAAAAACAGAAAACATATTAATTAAAGAACAAAGTGTTGTGTCGCAGGGAAAAGAGACACGTGACCAGTGTGACTTTCAGCTCTTTATTTGGTTCCTGGAATCAGTCTTACTGCTGAGCTGCGGCAGCCTCTTTTATAGCTCGCGGCCAATGACGACTCCTTGAATCTCCCGCCGCTCAGGCAGACCAATCACAGGGCGGCAATTGTGGACCAATCACCGTAGCTTGAAGAACCAATCACAGTATAGTATTTGTGGACCAATCAGGAAACAGTATTACATGTATGCTAATATAGAACACCCCTCCCCACTTGGTTTAGTCCAACCTACGTTACGTAGTTATGTAAGCTGCTGTGGCCTCAGCGATGGCCTCGGTGACTGTGGCCTCAGCCTTCGGCTGCTGTGGCCTCAGCGATGGCCTCGGTGACTGTGATGCTTGGTCGGGTCAGCAGTCAGCTCTGCAAGGTGAGGTCTCTCAGTCCTAGGACCACGCGGTCTCTCATGGCTTCATCCATGTTGANTCAGTATTCTGTCCAAATCTGGCCAAGCCATTTGCTTTATGTCTTCAGGTTTAGCCAATGCCTTGGCCATCTTAAACACTGTGGGCCCACAGTGTGTCAGGAACACGGCTCTCTTCCTCTGTAACTCATTGCTCTCGAGGAACATGAGGAATCGGTCGATGTACGATTCCCAGTCCTCCATCGCTGGGTTGAATGGTGCAGGTGGCGCGTTGTTGCTGGCCATGTCATCTTCGCTCGGTTCTCGTTGTCACGTCCTCAACTGATCTCCTTTGTCTCAGTATCCCATCCTCACCGTCAGTGTTGTGTCACGGGGAAAGAGAGATGCGAGACCAGTGTGACTTTCAGCTCTTTATTTGGTTCCTGGAATCAGTCTCACTGCGGAACTGTGGCAGCCTCTTTTATAGCAGCTGCTCGCGACTCAGGGCCAATGACGGCTCCTTGAATCTCCCACCATTCAGGTGGACCAATCACAGGGCAGCAATTGTGGATCAATCACCATAGCTTGAAGAAACAATCACAGTATAGTATTTGTGGACCAATCAGGAAGCGGTATTACAAGTATGCTAATATAGAACACAAAGGTTATCTTGATTGTTTTTTTTCATGGGGATCCACTTGAAATAATTACTTAAATCTGGAATTGTATTTTGCAACTGAACCAGATCCTATCACAGAGAGCTAATATCAACCAATAACAGTATGGCCTTCACATTTACAGAGCACACGAGTTGGGTATTATTAAGTCATTAGTAGCAGAAGGAGTGGAGATGATAAATTAAATATGTACTTGCAAAGGATTTCTCAAGATCAAAGGAGCTCTTAAATATGATCTATGTAATCACTAAGACTCATCATTGACTTGATAGAACATAATTAATTTCAAAAAAGTAGTTTTTCCCCACAAGCCAAAATTTAAGGCAGGCAGCTACATTATTATTAATATCTCTATTCTATTAAATTATAAAATTGAGCATTTCCTAAAAAATAATGATATAAATAAGCACATGGACAAGAGAGCCAAATCTTCTGTGTTTTGTTGCAATCTTCCATGCAAAACAAGCAACTAACTAGCTAATTATTTAACTTGCTATTTCACTGATTAAATTGCATGCATATACAACCACAACCTTAATGTCTCCATAAAGAATTTTACACACAACTGGGCTATGAGTAAACAAATGTCACATTTTATTGAATTTTCAAAATTGTGTGACAATTATTATATCTGCCAAGTATATTTCTCAAGAAGATAGATAGAAATATGTTATTTTAAAAAACTTTTATCTTCCAAGTGAACTTTCTCTGTTCATTGTATTATTTTTTTATTATTTATTGTTAGATGTTAAGAACATACAGTGTCAGAGGAATATTTCAGATACTGTAAGAAATGATTTAAAAAAACAGCTAAAACAACGCCAAAGCTTCATAACAGTATTAAGGCAGCAGATATACAATAAACCCTGTCAAATAAGGCAATGATTTTCAATCAAACACTTCTAGCAAAACCAGAAGACTCTTTTTCTTGTCTTACAAGCTGTAACATGGCTGACAGGAACTCAAGAAAATGAAACCTAAATGGCAACATGATGATCAGATTTGGATCAACTTCAATATTCATGATATATTCGACATTGGTATTTTGGTTGAGAGGTTATTTTTGGAATCTCTTTTGACTGCTATCAAGTAGTTGTCCGTTCTAAATGCCATTATTAAAAATATATATTTTTCAGAGACCATTCCTATTTGAAAGACTTGAGTATGCATCAGACGATTAGATTGGGCTAGACTTTGAATCAAAGGGCTAAAAGTAGAATTGGAAATTCCAAAGTAGGCCCTTAGGATTTTTGTCAAGGTGCAATCAATTCTTTTTGGAACTGAATGTGGAAACACATCTGTTCTCCTGGAGTTGACCTACATTATTTGAGATGCTTTTGAAATAGAAATAATTGGTGTTATTTATTCAGCTATACTTGCTAGAAAAACTTGTTGGGGGATAAGAATTAAAAAAGTCAAAACAAATGGAATATTACATTTTAACTACTTTAAAAGAGGGGTGTCCAACTTTGGCAACTTTAGGATGTGTGGACTTCAACTTCCAGAATTCTGAAATTAGAATTAGACATCCCTGCACTAAAGGATTTCTTGTTTCAGATCATTGTAATATTCTGAAGGATTAGGATTTTACTTGTTGTTATAATGCCACCTGAAGATCAAACAGTCATTAATCAACCACATTTTTTGGAAATATCTAGGCCATTCTGTTAGATGTTACTACTATATTTAATTGTATTTAATATAAATATATTAGATTTAATTGTTAAATTTAAAATTAAAGTTAAATAGCAGTTTTAGCGAACTTAGAAGTTTAACCAGCCCACCTTGAAGAAACTTTTACAACTTGAGGCTCTATTGAAGAATCTGGATCAGTCTAGTTAGTAAAATGTGGGGGAATCAACTCTTTCCTCTCTTCTAGAATGTTCTCCTAAGGAGAGGGTCATAGGATTTCTATATTGGAAACTTTACTTAATTTTTAAATAAAATGCAGTACACAGTTTTTACTAGTCCTCTTCTAGGAAGAAGGCTGTGATATAAACATAATGATCACAAGCATGGGCAATTGCCATCTTCCAGCGTTCTTGACCCTAAAATATCTGTAATATGAAAAATAATTTTCTTTCTTGGCATGAGTTTTGCAGATTACTCTTTTGACTTATGTTTGTCTATCCACAGTCAAAGCCATGCAGACTGCTGTTAAAAGTATTCACTAATTACACCACACATTTGGGAGTGTTTCAAATGAAAGGCAGCTTTAAAAAAAATCAATAATGGGAACATTTTAAATAGTTCCTGTTCCGTCCGGAAAAACGCGAGGTAGACCGGGTTCCAACAACAAAGTCTTTATTCAAGTCAGCAACAGTAACGGAACAGCTTGGCTGAAGCTGCGGCAGCCTTTTTATACAGGCTTGCCTGCCAGCTTGTAACCAATGGCAGCTATTTAACTTTGCTGCCTTTCAGCGGCTCTTTTGGATTGGTTTTTAGTGAACCAATCCAATGCTTAGTTTCTTAGCCAGTCAGATTGCATAGTTTGGAGTATACCATTTTATACAGAACACCCCTCCCTCCTTAGTTTAGTACTACGTGAGTGACGTAGTTGCGCAGGTAAGTGGGGCTTCTTCTGACTCTACTTGACTTGCGCGATTCATTCTTGCTGAAGACTTTGAGCGGTTCGGACGGGATCACTGTCTCTCCGGCTCTTCTCCATGGAACCGCCTGGAAGGGTGAGTCAGCAAGGTTCAAGTGAGTTCAAGCAAGGTTCTACCGCTTGAGTTTGCTCAGGCCCGGTTGGTTTTGCCGCTCCCTCCTGGTTCTTCCCAGCGCAGTTCGAGCTGGCTTTTCTGGCCCCTTCCAGGACGGGTTCCGTCTACAAGTGGATTATTTTGTTGCCAGGTTCATCTAACCGTAAGTGTTCTTTTTGCCTCTTTTATTGGTTAAGATGTTCTGGGTTTAATTTCAAACCGTTCTTTTTTATCTTCAGTCTTATTTTCTGGGAATTCCCCCCCCCTTTGGTTTTGTTTTCATCATTTTAATTGCTGGAAGGTTTGCCGTTTGTATTCGTTTGTATTTCGGGATTGAAGCTGGTCTATTGTCGCTTTTCATTCCCTCCATCGTCCACGGTTGGACGGTAGGACGGGGACCTGTTATTTGTGTGATTGTGGCTAGAAGCCCATAGAGGGTCCCCGAGTAAAGTTCTGATGCATAGACTAGGGTCCGCCAGATTTCAAACGTGCGAAACGCTGGAGAGTCGGGGGGGGTTTCTCAAAGGTGTATGTTGTATTGATAACCTATCCAAATGTGATCTTAAGGTTCCTCCCATAACAATTCTGCCAGGCTCTTGTTAGTATTACAGTTACTGGGGGTGATATGTTGGAGGGTGAGTAAACAGCATCCACTTGTTCCTGGACATCCCCTGGCGTCATTTTTTCCCAAACCCTCCTTGGAAAACCTGATCATTTCTCAGCCCTACCATTTGCCGGCGGGGGGCTGGTGCTGTAGTTGCGTGATATGCCTAAGGAACTAAATATTGTTCAATTGAATTGCACAGTTCAGTTTGTGGCCCATGTCGGACGACTAGGATGTCTGCAACTTCATGGGTTGTGAATAAGCTTGTTTTAGCTTTTTTATAACGGCATCGGGTTTTTCGAGAATGGGCATTACCTGCGACTTTCTAACCAATTCGAAGTATGCATCGTACAACAATCAAGAAGGTATGGCCCCTGGTCGGACCCGCCAATAACATCTAATGGATCCCGAGCCCAGGGCTTGTGGCTCTCCCCTCCCTACTATAGGACTTGTGGTGCGTGATGGCCTGGTTTGCTGGATTTATTGCATGGCAAAACCATATCGAATATCTCTGTTCTAAACCAGCCACCATACATTAGCTCCTAAGCCGGCTTTTCATATTTTCACGAATTTTGCTGGGTGGCCTCATGAAGCATAACCAACACTCTTGTTGGTAATTTTGAAGAAATTACCACCCGTATCCACCCCATTGACAGTTCAGTCTGTCTGGTCCGGAAAAGGTTAAAGCTTTCATTTTTGGGTTTTCCGGCCAGCCTTTTACCTACCAATTTAAAATGGGGCAGTCACTGGGTCTTTGGTGTAAGCTCTGCGACCTCGTTTGCAGATATGGCAGTTCGGGGCAGTGCTTCTATTGCAGTGGTGGTAATTGTTGGCACTTGGGTCTTCTTCCGTCATTGGCAGCGGTGTTCACTACTTAGCACGGGTCTGCCATGGGAGATCTGCTTCCGGGCGACGGTATTAAAGTGTCGTAGGAGTACGCTGTAGGAAATTCTGACCATCCTAGGTCATATTCAAGGAGATAAAATGTCGGTTGTGGGTTTGTTTTCCCGTCCAAAATTCCTAGAGTGGGTGTATTGTCAGAAATAATTGAAATGTTCTCCCATAGAGGTACTCGGTGTTCGAAAAACGTTTAACCTTCCGGCGACAATTAGCCAGGCTTCGCGTCTAGTTGACTATAAATTGATCGTTCTGCTTTAGAAAGTGTTTTCGGAGTAAGGCGACGGTGTCTTCTCTTCCAGTCAGGCAGTTGGTGGCTCAGGATGGCAACCGACTCCAACGGTGGGAGGCGCATCACCCAAGTGACCGTGCAATAAAAAATGTGGTTACGTAAACTGCAATAAGTACGGGTTTGAGGTTGATAGATTTTTTATGGCCGTTGGAATGGCCTTATTGTTCCCCTATGCCCCCAAGTCCAACTAGTTTTCTTATCCAATAAAGGGTCTGTAACAGTTCAGCTATCGTTGCCTTGTCAGGGAGAGGAATACGTTATAGAAGTTTATTAGACCCAAAAATGCTTGTAAGTCCATTTTTGGTTTTTGGCTGTGCGTTGCATCTCTAATAGCCTTGCTTTTTTTTCTGGTAGGGTGTATACCCGGCCTCCGTGCAATTAGAATACCCTAAAAAATTCAGACGCGATCAGTTCATTAAACAGCATTTTTCTTTTTGACTTTCAGGCCAGATTCCTCTAATTTCTTGTGTCGTACTTCGTGCAGTTCTTTTCTCTTAATTGGGGTCGTGTTGTTTGCCGAAATTAGGACATCATCAAAATTATGCGCACAAACCCCTTATAATTTCCATTTAGATAGGCGATTCCATGAGGCTTTGGAAAAGCTGGGCAACGGTCAACCTTCCCCCAAAATTTTTTTTTTTTTTTTTTTTTTTTTGGGGGAAGTTTTTTTTTTTTTTTTTTTTTTCAAAGTTTAAAACCATTTTTGAAAAAAATGCCCCTCTGTGAGTTACTATTGTCTGTGCTTCGGCCATTATTGGGGTCTACTGCAAGCTGTTATGATGCTGCGGCTAAACTCAAGGTCTTGGCAAAAAAATTTCCTCCCCCTAGTGAGTGCAGTAAATGTTGCACGATTGGTACAGGGTCTGGCGCATTGCTGCAACACATGTTTCAGGGATAGCCTTGTAGTCTCCGCAGCATGCGTACCGACCCATCAGGTTTATAGGTGTTACTATTGTGTCTCCCATCGTACGATGGTCAGGTTGGTTCTCATGACCCCTTGCTTCAATTAATTTATTTAATATGTTCATCAGATTATGGCCTTTAAAGTCAAAGGGGACTACGTCTGGCTTTTAATCTTCTAGGTGCTACCTGAGGGTCTTGATAAAGGAAATTGGGTCCCCGGTATCCTAAAGGTGCTGTCGTAAGACGTACTGGAACTTGTTGTATCAGGCTCTCTTCCCAGTCGGTTGGCAGCTGTACTCGGCTCACCCGGTCATTCCGATTGCCCAAAGGTGTGAACCATTCGAGGCCCAGGGAGGCTGGGTGTCCCAGCTCAACTATGGTTAGAGAGGACTTCAGGCGTTTGCTGCTTGTATGTGACTCGTAAATGTCCTAAGGACCTACCACGGGATTTGTTTCCTTGGTAGTCTCTTTAGGAGTTAATTTTGTTCTTCGGAAGTTCTTTTAATTTGATGTTTGGAACCAGCCGTTCTGATTGTGTTCAAGACATCATTTACAGGAAGGAATCCGTGAGTCGACTTCCATCTCGCAGGGCTTCCTTCAATTCTTTACAACAATTTTGACTTTCTTCGCTTTCTGTCTAGGTGCTATCCATTAGTACAGTTTGATGGGGCTTTTCTCGGTTGCCAGTTTGTTTGTTGCACTCCCATATTTCTTTTCGGCTTGCTTGTGCATCCGCTGGGTAGGTGGGAGGTTACTGCGTCTGTTCTGCGCCTGTTATTTTTTCATTCCTGCAGACTTTTTTGATGTGTCCCTCTTCTTAGCAAGCTCGGGCATATGGCATCAAGGAATCTGCAATGGCTCCGAGGTGGTTTCCCCCGCAAAAACCAAACACATTCCCGCCAATTTTTTTTTCGTGCTTTTTTTCGGTTGGCGTACAGGCAGATAGGACCTCATCATTCCTCATCATTCCATTGTCTGACTGAATCGTCGAAGTCTTACGTGATGTGTATTTGTAGCGGGAACTGCTTCCTTTCCCTGGGATAGGGCATCGCATCATATTGGAGTTCATTAGTTTCATCGTGCCGCTGACTTTTTTGCTGGCTTCTGCACGCAGTGGCTTTCTGCGATTGCTTTACCACTTGTAATATTGGGTTTTATTTAGTAGCTTACTTTGTTAAGTTAGAGTCTCTCAGACTAGGACAACTCGATCGTGCATGCGCTTTGTCTAAGTTCAGCGAATCGCAAACTCCCCCCAGTTCATTGGAGAGCTGCCACAAAGTCAGTGATGGTTTCGCCTTCCTTCCTGATTTTTTTCCCTTTTTTGTTTTTAAAGAAAACCCTTTTTCATGTCGCTTCGATGAATATTTTGACACTTACTGGTGCGTAGTGGGCCTTTAAATTCGGTGAAGTTCAGACCAGGTCCATTTTGTTTCACGTCTCTGCAGGCTTTGCCAAGTGCTTTATGTTGGCCATGTTTTAAAAACGGTTGCGTCCACAATTGCGTTTAGGAAGACAGCCTCTCGCTGGGTCTGAGGATCTCTTCCATCTCATTGCTCTCTAAAACATCAGAAACGGTCTACGTATGGACTCTACCAATCTCTTCATTGGATTGAAGGGGGATGCAGGTGCGCGGGCTGTTACAGCCAATTATTTTAGTCTGGACTTCTTTCTGCCGCAGTGCTCGTGTCTCGCGTTTAGACAAGATCCGATCCTCGTCACCAGTGTTCCATCCGGAAAAACGCGAGGTAGACCGGGTCTCCAACAACAAAGTCTTTATCAAGTCGAGCAACAGTAACGGAACAGTTGGGCTGAAGCCGTGGCAGCCTTTTTATACGGCTTGCCTGCCGGCTTTTTGCCAATGGCATTTCAGCGGCTCTTTTGGATTGGTTCCTAGTGAACCAATCCAATGCTTAGTTTCTAAGCCAATCAGATTGCATAGTTTGGAGTATACCATTTTATACAGAACAGCTCCTTTTTAGCTTTTGCTCATCTTTTGTATTTAATTCATTAATTGCTTAAAATAGAAATTTCACCTTCCTAAGCAAGGAGATATGAATAACGATAATTAAGAAAAAATGTTCGAGCTATCCTTATTTTTTGTACTAGCATGAAAAAGATCAGCCTCTCTCGAAAGAAAATGTGGACTTTCAGTATTTTAATAATAATGTTTGAAGCCTGGAACTGGTACAAACATAGCAGTACAAACATACCAGTTCTTAAACAAACATACAATACTTCATCTGCTCCATTTTATAGGAAAAGTCATGGTTACACTCCATAGAAATGTACATTTTTTTTTAATTATAGCAAACATACTCTTTGAATATGGTTTCACTTGAAATGCACTTGTTTAAGAACCTTGATTGCAAATGCAGCACAGGAAGATGGCACCCCAATGTAGGGGAACCCCAAGTAGAAGTCAAGGCCAGACCAAAGGTTTGATAGCAGACATAGAATCTGAATCTTTGCTTGAGCATAAAAAACTGTGAAGGGAAACTAAATTTGAAATGCAGCTGAACCTAGGTTGCCTTTCAAAATTCTCCATTAGGTTGTAAGCATAAAAATTGATTTAATTGAAGTGTGGAAAGTCAGGGATGCCTCAGGGATACCTCACATCACAGGCATGACAAACAGGCCTCAACTACCTCCTAACTAAATAAATTCAAGTGCGCTACCCTAAGAGTCAGTTCCCAAATAGCCTTGCTGTTTGGAGAAAGCAATGCTACTTTACAGAATGTCTATCACTGAACTTGTAAACGTTGGTTGGCTGAACTTGTAAAAGAAAGGATGAAACAAAAATATGATTACATTTCAATATTTTCTTCTCATGAAGAAACTTGATGGTCTAAAACGCCACTTAAGGACTTCTACCAGTCAGGGGAAAAAAAGATGACTGAACAGTTGCTTGATATTGCTCTAGGTCCATCTAATATTGACTAACATCAGTTTATTTATACACCAATATGGTTGAAAGATAAAACAGTGATATCTGGCAATTGAAATCATACATAACTTTCCTAAAATCTGGCTGTGAAAAAATTGGTATAAAAATTTTTATTTTTATTTTTTCATTTATTTTATTTTTATTTATTTTGATTTGTCAATCGCTTACAAGATAATAGATATAAGTATATGCATAGTTATGAACACATGAAATAGGTACATATAAGAAAAATAAAAGAAACAATAGGACAGAGACGGTAGGCACATTGGTGTGCTTATGCACGCCCCCTACGTACAGAACCCTTTTTTTTTTTTCCTTTAGGAAGGGGTGAGGTCATAGTAGACAATTCTAAGCGTTAAAGGTTTTTGGGGTTTGGTGAAGAAACCACAGAAGTCAGATAGTCCAGGAATTTCATCTGTGCTGAAGTCATATTTTCCTCAATTAAGTTTTGGTGGAGATTAACCTTGAGTTTTATCTGTGTATTGTTTATGGTTGATGCTGAAGTTTTCATTGACAGGTAAGTCATTGTAATGTAAATGATTTTATATACCATACCTTAATTAGACTTGAAGATGGCGTAATTTCAAGATTTTCTAGGTCTAAGGAATTTCAATCTGGTGGATAAGGTATGTAGAGGAGTGAAGGAGGTGGAGAACTTTCTGTTGAATATTTCTGGACTTTCTCATACTGTATATCAGTATACGTAAGTGTTCCGATGATGAGCTGTATTCCGAGGTGTTTGGTCCAAGCAAATGTTTTGTATGCCTCTAGTCAGTGGATGTATTACGGGGAGAAAAAGCTGCGTAGGATTAGTGTTAACAACCTCATGACCTTTTTACTTTGTAGTTCACAGTGGGATTTTAGCACTTAAAGGTATATAAATACCCATCCTACTAAGAAGCTCACACTTAGTAGTTTACCACAGAGACATGTTCATGGATTAGTTTATATTTGATGATTATGTGCGCTTTATTGGAAGTCTTAAATTCCCCCCCCACCCCATTGTTTACTAAAAGAATCTCTGAGGAATATTCTACTCATCTATCTATCTATCTATCTATCTATCTATCTATCTATCTATCTATCTATCTATCTACCTATCTATCTATTTTTCTGGTTGCAAACATTCTGCCTGTCACTGATTCAACAGCCTTCTGCCAGCTATTTCAGTTTACTAGGAAGGCTTCCTTGTTTCAAATTAGTACTGCTTTATGACTACTTATATGGGAAGTCCAGTATTACAGTACAGCTAACACAAGGGAGGAATTCTGTTGATGAAAGCAGCAGAAAGCAAGATCTTTGGTCACTCCAAGGGAATCCTATGGGTTAAAATAGCAGGAGGATATTATTTCTGGGATGCATGAAAATAGGGCTTAATAACCTGGAATGCTCAGAAATGGTGCTCAGCTACGACTCTCAAAATCCCTCATCACCAGTCATGAAGCTTGAGATTACTGAGAATTGCAACTGAAAAACAGACGAGGTTTTGTCAGTTTGGTCTCGTGGTTAAGGCACCAGGCTAGAAACCAGGAGACCATGAGTTCTAGTCCCACCTTGGACATGAAAGACAGTTGGGTGACTTTGTCGCTCACTCTCTCAGCCCAATTCACCACACAGGGTTTTTGTTGTGGATAAAATAGGAAGAGGAAGAATATTATGCATTTTCCCTGCCTTGAGTTATTTATATAAAAAAATAATAAAGGTGGGATAAAAATTAATCAATTAAAATAAATTAAAATGAACATGTGGTCCTCTTTATAATCCTGTAATGCCTTGTCTAGGTGGCTAAGACCAATACTATGGTTGATCCCATTTGTTGTGGAATACATTTTTATTTATTTATTTATTTTTGTCAACTGCTTACAAGATAATAGGTATAAGTAATAACATAGTTATGAATACATGGATAAATATAAGAAAAATAAAAAATATATATAAAAGAAACAATAGGATAGGGACGGTAGGCATGTTGGTGCGCTAATGCACACCCCCTACAGACCTCTTAGGAAAGGGGTGAGGTCAATAGTAGACAGTCTAAGGTTAAAGTTTTTGGGGTTTGGGGAAGAAACCACAGAGTCAGGAAGAGTGTTCCAGACATTGACCGCTCTGTTGCTGAAGTCGTATTTCCTGCAATCGAGTTTGATGGATCTCTGTAGATTCATTTCTGTATTATCAGAGATTCTAGACTCAGAAACTGTTCTAGACTCTTGTAAAGCTGGGAAGACGAAAGGTTTGCTGCAACTTTTTTGTCTGATAGCAAAGTTGTATCCTCCAGACAGGAAATATAACCTTTCTTTGATGATTTGTCTAAATCTCATCTTACCAGAGCTAAGGGTGAAGGCAAGAAAGCTCTTACTAGACCAAGCTGCCTTTTGTGCATGTTCATACGGCTTTCCTGATGTGCATTGACATGTCAAGAAAGAAATATATATGTCTGTGCTGTAACGGGACAACTCGCCATGGCCAATTAACCATGGCCAATTTGCCATGGCCAACTCATCATGGCTAGCTCCCCATAGCCAACTCACCACAGCCAGCTTGCCACAGCCAATTCACCGTAGGACAACTCACCATGGCCAACTTGTTGCAGGACAACTTGCCATGGGACAATTTAATAATTTTATTGAATTCAGTAACATAATTAAAACATTATTTTAATTTTTGTCATTCACATTTTATTTTGTCCCTCCTTTTACATTCTTTCTTTAATGATTCTATTCCACCATGACATCTTTGATATTATGTAACTTTTGTCCTGGGATGAGTTGGCCACAGTGAGTTGGCTGTGGCGAGTTGTACAAGAAGACCCCATATGTACATATTTTCTTGACGGGCTTTTTATTTTACTTTTTATTATTATATTCATTTTACATTATTTATAGAGCATTGCCTTTGGGGTGACTTCAAAATAGAAATGTTTCTCAAGTGAGTTTTTCTTTTCATACATTCAATCATCATCAGTTTCCTAGGCTCACGTGAACTCGCCTATTTCCTCCACTGGAAAAAAAGCTATACTATACTAAGACAAAAACCAACAATGACCCCAATTACAATCCAATTAAAATTAGTCACACACACTATATTATAATAACTGGGCTTACATAACAATTAAATTGCTCCACAGATTGGGGTGAAAATAAAACTGAATTCAGGGTATTTTAATCATCTTATTTTCTCTTTTTGTAAAAACATGAAGATATACAGTGCTGAGAAAGCCTTTCTAAGATAGTTTGGAGGTCTTGAGCATGCTGAAATCTATGTGATAGAAATAAAATATGGCATCTTGACATCAAAGATGTATTTTCCTGCTTTGCAGACTTGACAATGCAGGAAAATGCACAATAACCACCTCCCTAATTCCAACTGCAGTTCCAACTGAATTTTCACTTCCACTCTCTTTTTCCCATCCTCCAAATGTTTCTACTGCTTTTCTTAGTTCTGCTGTCATGAGAGTAAGATAGAACAGGTTACCAGCTTAATCTGTTTGTTTCCTTATGTATTTAACCATCTGTTTTTGAACAGATATAGTACTGACTTTATTGAACTGCTACTTAAGGCTAGGTCACATCGGCCGACGGATGCAAAACATATGTAAAAAGGACACAGCGGACAAGCAAATTGTCCATCCATTGTTATCCACTCTCAAAAGTGCCCCAAATTTGCATAAACAGAGCGGACAACAACGGAAAGAAACGGA
>BHFT01006954.1:0-29542 GCA_004320025.1 Laticauda laticaudata | reverse complement strand
GCACAGGCTTTCTCTTCTTCCCTGACTGACGAACCATGGTGTTATTTGAAGATGTCTGTGGCAGCACGTCTTTCCTTTGAATGCTGATTGCTTGCGAGCTGCATCCTTTTATATCCACGGAGCTGACGCAATTCATCCTCCCCGCATGAGCAGTGAACGCTTTGCATCTGCTATGCATCCTATAGGAGTCTGTGATGCATTCATGTTATCTGCTACGCATCCGCTCCTTCCGCTATGCGTCCACTTCGCAATTCTCCGGAAGCCCTTCAGATGTGTCATCTGCTTCCATCTGCTTCCATCCACTAGGCTTCCTATGAACATCCGTTTAACATCCTCGCTACGTACTACCCCCGTCCGTACCTTTCCATTCTTTTCCATTCTGTTTATGCAAATTTGGGGCACTTTTTGGAGCAGATAACAACGGATGGAGGCACCCCTGTAATTTTTCTCATCCGCTGCGTCCTTTTTGCATATGTTTTGCATGTGTTTTCCAAAGAAAATCCCTTTTATAAAGTCTATTTAAGTTGCATCTGCCTTCTACACAGCCAATTAAATAAATAAATATATTTTTTGATTCATATATTGTTGTCACCAATGATACCTAGATATGTTTTCAATTTCCGTGTTATTAATGTAATCATTTTAATGAAATATATTTCAATTACCTCTTTAGAAAAACTTTCTATGTATATGTAGTTACTTTATATGTAGTTCATGTCACTGGTTTTTTCTGTTTCCATTGCCTATTATTTCAATACATTGTATTGTCCAGTATTTTCATGTTCTTTTCAATCTTAATGCAGTGGTTTGTTCTCCATAAGTAAGGTAAAATAACCTGGGATAAAGAGCTAAAAGAAACTAGTTTTCACCAGATAATAATTCTTGGACACCAATCAATTAAACAATTCATTCTGGGGGAAATTTAGATTTTGGCATAGTTCATGCAAAGCCACCAGCAATATCTTCATAAACAGGAGGCCTGTGGAGAAAGCAAGTTACAATTTTTGTACCATCTGTATTCCTGTACCTTTGTAACTCTTCTGTGGATATTTCGTGGCTGGGCTCCAATTTTAGATAAGAAGTTTCAATATTTTATGGCTATTTGTCTAATTTTGACTCTTTCCAAACAAATGTATTTCAAACAATTTTAAACCTCGCTGCCGCAGCAGGAGATACAGTCAAACTATACTGGGACAAAAGAGATAAAAGAAAGGAGAGACAATGTATAAATGATTTAGAAATGAAGCAATTTGGATCTTCTCTACATCAAGATGATTTAAGATAGACCAAGTATTGATTTAAAGAATTCTCCTTTCAGGTCTACATGAGGATACTAGAACTTTGCTGAACCAGTTGGATATAGGAGAACAGAATAGGGGTAGGGGTAAAGAAGGGAAGAGTAGGGAAGGGAAAGGAAAGGAGATGAGCTGGAAGGGACCTTGGAGGTCTTCTAGTCCAACCCCCTGCATAAGCAGGAGACCCTATATCATTCCAGACAAGTGATTGTCCAGTCTCTTCTTAAAAACCTTCAGTGATGAAGCACCCACAATTTCTGAAGGGAAGCTGTTCCACTGGTTAATTGTCCTCACTGTTAGGAAGTTTCTCCTTAATTCCAGGTTTCTTCTCTTTGATTAGCTTCCAACCATTGTTTCTTTTCCTGCTCTCTGATGCTTTGGAGAATAATTTGACCCCCTCTACTTTCTACATGTTTTGAATCATGTAGGAGATGACTAAGCTGAGCCCAAGGGAGGAGTCAAATGTATCATCAGTCATGAGTCCCTTCCTGCCCACAAGTAGTCTCCTTATTTACAGCCAAATTTAACTATTAGTTCAGATTATTGAAGAATGATTAACCTTGTAATAAATCACATTTATTTCCAAGTCCTTTAGAATGATGTGTCATTGTGTGGCATTTTGATGCAATTCTATATCATCTTGTGAAGTGTCTGCATAAATTGCTTTATGTTAAAAGTTGCAGGCTAAATTGTATTCTTTTCCAATTGTGTGGTGTGTATGTGTTTGAGAGATGTGTGATTACTATGAAGGGAGTTATGCCCTATTTTCAACATTTCTTTCCTCTTCAGAAAGTAACATGCTGCCTCTTCTATTTTTAGCTCAGCCCTATAGGTAGAATAACAGAATAACATTACCCCAGAAGACTTCTCCATTGAGATACTGAGGGGAAGCTCTCAGGAACTTATCTCTATACTTACTATATTTCAAGTGCATTGAATGATAGGAAATATATATTTAAAATAGCCACCTTTTCTTCCAAGGTAATAATTCAACAGACAGCTCAGGCAAATTTCAGGTCGGTGTTCTCCCTGTAGGATAGCCATACATAATGCTTAATCTAAGTCTCCATTCTCTCCTCTACTTCCCTAGTTCTGACAAAAGCCTAAATTTAAATCCTTTCGAGAGCCACAAAATCAGCCTTCTCCAGTTTGGTGCCCTCAGTATAGATTAGCCTTTAACTTCCCAAATTCATAGTAAATGACCATGCTACCTGGAATTCTAGAAGGTTTCATCCCAACACATTTTCTCAGTCTGAAGGGTTGGGAAGGGAGTAATTTAAGTGGGAGTTCAATTTATCATTGTTCTTAACCATAACTGTATATTTTTAACATCTGAATTCACACCACATCTTTGCCCACCGAAAACTAGAGGCACATGAGTATAGAAGAAAAAGTAAATCAATAGTTTGAAGGGAGAACATTCATGTGCGATTTATCTGATGAAGTCATTTTTTTAAGGAAACCTTGCATATTCTAGATATTTTAGATTTTAATTTCTACCAGTCCTGAATCAAGATGGTTAATAGAACAGGGTTGTAGTCCAAAACATTTTGGGACACTACCTTTGCCTTAAAAAGGTATAAATATCACAAGAGCACAAAGTTCTGTGACTGCTACAGCAGAACTTTTCAACCTTGGCAACTTTAAGATGTATGGACTTCAACTGCAGTGGCCCCTGCTCCATGAAACATCTTCCCTTTGAAGATGAGAATGGCCCCAACCTAAAGCTTGAAAATCTAAATTATGCTACAAGCACCAAGGGCCTGTCTCCTGGCTACAAAGTTAATAGGCCAAATATCTTGCTTTTGTATGTACATTTATGAATGAGACAGTTTAATATTTTCTTTTCACTATTCTATTTTTTTTTACTGGTTTTATTGTTTTAAAACATATTTTTTTAATGTAACTATATGTTTTGAATTGTAAGACACCGAGATTCATTTGTTGAGATGAGTGGCTACAGAAGAGAGAGAGGGAGGAGGAGGAGGAGGAGGAAGAGAGAGAGAGAGAGAGAGAGAGAGAGAGNGGGAGGGAGGGAGGGAGAGAGAGAGAGAGAGAGAGAGAGACTCTCAATACCCTAACCAGCTTTCCAAGGGGAATGCAGTTGGAAGTCCACATATCTTATAAGTTGCCAAAGTGGGAACAGTATGCTACTGAGAAATTGACAGACAAGACATGCATGCAAGAGACCTGACTGATCAGCCAGATAAATTACTTTGCTGGGCAATATTTGGAACAGGAGTATATGGAATATACACCCTTCCATTTTTATTATTCAATGAATTGAAACAAGGTTGATCCAAACCAGCATTTTGCATTCAATATCAGCCAATAAAAGTAGTTTACACAAATGTACAAAAGGTTGCAGTACAAGAGAAACAATTGTCCCCAACTGTCTCTATCTGAGATTTAATTTCAAGTGTCAGACATTACTTTTAAAAGTATAAAAGGTACAGACACATCCTGCAACAACTGGCCAGTTTACCTGATTGGTTAGTTCATCAAGATAGGACATGCTGAATTTTCCCTCTCCTGGTTGACATAGCAGACCTCAAAGATATGTGCAGCTTTTATGTTGTGACAATTCCATGAACAAAATAATGCTATTTTGTTAATGTGGCTTCAGCGAACTGAACTATGGGTGCATGTTTTTCACTATAGGTGCGCTATGCTTTTGGTTTATTCTTAGGGTTTGGGGAGATAGGGGAAATATTTTCTTTTTTATACTGATTATGATGTAGTTATTCATTATTACATTACTTTGGGGTTAGCTTTGTAATGTTTTATGCCACCAAGAATGTTTTGGTATTGAGATGGGTGAGAGATACTGTGGGTAAATGGAAGGAAGGGAAGGAGGGAAGAAACAAGGAAAGAAGGGAAGGAAGGGAAGGAAGGAAGGAAGGAAGGAAAGAAAGAAAGAAAGAAAGAAAGAAAGAAAGAAAGAAAGAAAGAAAGAAAGAAAGAAAGAAAGAAAGAAAGGAGCAATTCTGTGTGTCTCATTTCAAATTGGTTTATTTATCTATTATTTACCAGGGCTTATGTGCTGCTCCCATCTCAAAGGCTCTAAACCAAGGGTGTCAAACTCATGGCATCATGTTGTTGTCATGTGATGTATTATGATTTTTCCCCCTTCACTAAACTGGGAGTAGGTGTGGCCAGTGCATGACACATCGGGCTGCAGCCTAAAAGTTTGACACCCCTGCTCTAAGCAGTTTACATTCCCTTTTTCAGTAAAAAAAAGATGAAAAAGAACAAGAAAGTAGAGATAATTATTAAAAATTGTAAGGAAAATTACAAAAAGGTCCATCGTCTGAGAAGCATGCCAACATCAAAACACAAACCATAATTTCAGGCGAGGAGTGTCACTGCTCACTTTAGCTCAACTTTCAGGTCTCTCTTTTTAAAAATCTGTCTCTTTAAAAGACAGGTTTGAAGAGCTTTCATAAAGAGTAGATCTGTTCCAACCATGGGAAGTCTATTATTCCAAAGAACTGGATATGCAAGTGAGAAAAATCAACTCTATGACCATCCCTAAGAGGAGGGATTTAAAAGGAGCCTTCTCATTATTACTTGGTCTGATTCATACCTTTTTACAGAGTTCTTTGAGGCTGATTCTTCTCGTTGTTGACCTACCTTTCACAGTTTATTGGGAAATGAAACAGTATCTGGTTTAACTATTAATCACTGAGTTTAGTCATGCAAGATTCAAGTCTCCAGCTGATCACAGATTTCATTTTTATTTACTTCTGCTGTTCTTAAAGAGGACAGCTTTTGTGCACTACAAATAAATTAAGGAAGGAGGCTAGGAACCATACTGTTATTCAAAGCAGAGCAGAATCATAAGCTCACTTAAACCTTTACTTCTGCAGATCATAGAGGCTTATGGGGAAAATTATGGCTGGGTATGATTTCCCTTATTTTTCCTATAGAAAGTATCTGGTTCATTTCTCACATCATTCTTTAAACAGATCACCTAAACCCCAAAGATGCCCTAAGATGTTGCACCTAGAGATGCACCTAGAAAAGAACCATGATTTAAGCATCTTTCTTTTTCAAATGGCACCTATTTTCTGAAAATTACAAAAAGTTAGTTAAGGGCTGTGCTAAGTTTTTCTTTTCTGGATCTTTTCTGGATCTGCTAGTCACTGCTTTCTTTTCTGGGGATTATTGTGGTGCACAAGCTCAATCCAATTCTTTGGTGTTTTATGCAAGATGGAACTTTTTTATATCATAATTGCTTTTATGTAGGTATGTATAGAGAATAAGGAGGATGATCTTGATGGGAAGATGTGGGACTCATTGCCAAGGCAAGGGAGCTGGAACATTTTTTAAGCCAACATCCAGATAACATTTGGAACCAGACCAGAAAAATACCTCCCTAATTCACTGAAATATAAGAAGAATTTAAGAACTATGGAACAATCAGACTCACAAAATTCTGGTATAGCAGTTCATTTCAATAAAGGTAATTTTGGACTTTCTGTGGAGTTATTGATTTCATGGTCTGGTGTATTTATTGGGGCTGACAGAAGCAGATCAATGCATTCTGTGATCTGCTCAGTGCCATTTATAATTCTTTTTCTGTTGGACATAATTTTCAGATGGTCTGTGTTTGGATTAATTTTATACTTTTATCTTCTTTGGCTCTGAATGTTCTACATGCAACTACTTAAAGCAAAAGAGGAAGGAGAAGTGTTTTTTTTTTTACCTTTTATTGCTTTTTCTCATATTCTTAATAAAATATATCTTCTCTGAGATTGGTCTACCTCGCCATAAAATGAAGAGACTGATTTTCCTCTTAGCTGTGAGATGAAAAGGAGATAAAGCAATTTCCCTCTTCCAGGGTTAGCATTGCACTAGAAAGATAGGCAAGACATACAGAAGCTTTCCCTTTTAATTATCATAAAAGGGAAAGGTTTTCCTCTCCCTTCCCCTTCAAATCAGACAGGCCATCCTTCCATTCCAGGGGAAGTGTCTTATCTGTTGTGATGTAATTAACTGTGACAATGGAAATACTGTCAAAGTCTTTCCTGCACTAAATAAACAAAACAGCCTATTGGTTACAAATGAGCATTGATCCTTTTCAAAGTGGGACATATACAGAAGCTGCCTCTGCTTCCATGCATGCAAACCTAAAGGAGGAAGGGGTAATATGGATACATACTAATGAGGTTCTCTTAACACCACATAATAAGAAACAACAAAAAATAAATTGCTGGAAGGTAGCTTTCTCATTTGTTTTTCCTTAACTATTACCCTGTTTGTAGCACACAATGTTCTAAAAAGGATACAGGAATCTCAGAGAGAAAGATGGTTTCTGGGAATATACACACACTTATTTTTTTTAAGAGAAATACTTTTCAAGACTTACTAGAATAAAAACATCTAGCATAAAACAGTAGCCATTGTCCACTGAGAAGAATTGATAAATTCTTTAAATTTTCTCAGTCCTGAAATAGTTCCCTTCTGTGATAGATTTAATTAAAATGTGTTTTATTCTGGATTACTTGAGAATTCTGCATCACCATTACAATATTGTAAACCCTCAGGATTAAAAAAGGAAGAACTATCCTTATACAAAGTCAAACTTTTGATTCATCTAGTGTTCTATGAGTAGATCAACTTTTTTGAAGATGGTAGATACCTGTTGGACTGAGCTTCAGTTTCCCAGCCTCATTCGCTGAAGTGGGAGAGCATGAAAGGAGTGATCTCTAAATTCTGAAAAGTTTGTTTTGGGATAAATCCACAAGTTGTTTGAGTTTGGGACAGCAATGCCTTCAAGAATCTTTTCCAGAAGAATTAATTTTACAGATTCAGAAGCATGACACAGAGAAACCCAGGTCTATCCCTTATTAGTCAAATGCACATATTTTTGCAGAACATTGTGGGTATCTACAGATATGGGGCTATGTGTAGGAACACCTTTCCAGAGCATAATTAAGTCTGAAATTATGTTCAATAGGATTGATTTCAGCAGAGGTTTTCCTTCAAAAGCTTGATTGTCTATTTGTAATAAAAGCAATATCTTATAAATTGCATAAACAAAGAGATCAGTAGGGAACTCAAATGATCAATCTATAGCTGGTTCAGGGCCCTTTTCAAATATTTCAGTGTTTCTTTGTGACTTTGAATAAACAGTCTACAGATGTGATTGTGAAACAAAATACTGTGTTCTTTGCTTAGGAAGGGAAAGGTAACAAAGTTACCTTGACTTTCTGATCAAGCAGTACAAGTGGAAAGAAAGGTTAAAGAATCATTTCCATTTGTTTCTGATGCATTTGGTTTATAAATGTATCTTAATCCTTGCCTTGCTAAATATATCTCTCTTCTCTACATGTTTCTTTATATTTATCACTTTTTAGCTGAGAAACATGAAGATAAATTCTTCACCTCACTGACATTTAAGGCCCTGTCACACTGGCCGACGGATGCAAAACGTTTGTAAAAAGGACACAGCGGACGAGAAAAATGTCCAATCCTTTATCGCTCTCAAAAGTGCCCCAAATTTCATAACCAGAGCGACAACACGGAAAAGACACAGAACAGGGAGACGCAAGGCAATGGAAAGCGGAGCTCACGGAAGACCTAGCGACTGATGAGCAGATGGACAGATGCACATACCGGCACGCGCTTTCCGGAACCACAGTCACAAGTTGACGCGTTAACAAAGAGGATGTACAGAGGCGACGCCAAGCGAGACGATGCCACCGGCAAGCCCTACGGATGAAGCGCATTGCACAGCTGACTGCCTAGGATAGCCTATGCCGGAATGCCTAAGCGGAAGCCTATCGTTCACTGGCATGCGGAAGATGCAATATGCATCAGCCCCTAGATTAAGGGAAGCAGGCTCCACAAGTATCACATTCCAGAGAAAGACTGCTGCTCAGGACACATTGACACTCGCCTTGCCAAGCCTGCCTGTCAGCCATGCCTTGCTGCCAGCTGCCTGTAGCCTTGCCTGCCTGCCTAGCCACCTGCCTGCCAGCCTTGCTCCATGCACATGCCTGCTGTCAGCCATTGCTGCGATGCCCTGCCTGCAGCTTTGCTAGCAGGCCTCCTGCCAGCCCCAGCAACCCACGAACCATGGGGAGAAGAAAAAAAAGCCCTCAGCCACTCTGCTGCCACCCTGGCAAAGAGACCAGGGCCCCCTCCCACCCTTGCGCCCTCACCTCGCGTCTGCTTGGGCTTCTGTGTACGGGCTACACCTATCTAGGACGTGGGCTCGCATCGTTCTGACCTTCTGAGAGCTTGATATGCTGATATATGACGGTGGCTCTACTTGGCCTTACCTCTCTGCTTGCTGTCCTGGCAGTGTTGACTTTGTTGGTGCTTACTCTTAAGCTGCTTCTGCGCTGGTGCTCTACTGGTGCTGAACTCATGCTGAAGACTGCTCTGGTCCTCGCTTGCTCCTGCTACGTACTCACTGGCCTGCCTCGTCCTCCTGTCCTGCTGTGCTACTCTTGCGTCTGATCCGTTTGATGATGCTGATCCTGTCTGCTGCTCTGCGCTGCTGGTGCACTCTGCGTGCTATCGTTCCTGCTAGGTGTTGTGCTGCTGCTGCTGGTCATCTTGGTCTGTGCTGGTAGGGTGTGAGCGAAGCCAACCCTACGAACCTGGAAGCACCTCTGATGAGGCCAATGGCTCCTGCCAAAGGGACGAAGCGCTATAGCACAGAACGCAAGAGAGAGAGCACAACTCTGATAAGGGGGGAACATGAGTATACGTGCGGAGTGCTGAGCAGAATGATATCTATGCGGAAGGCATCGCAGGACTCTACAGGGACACCATAAAGGAGCAGCTGTTGAGAGAGACGAATGGCGGCATACCTGGGCTTACACTTCGATGTAGCTTCTCGCGCTGGTGGAAGCACATATACACGCTGGAACGGGAAGCGTGACCTCAAGAATCTGGCCATCCGCGGATCAGTCTGACGGACAGACACTACTCCATGCAGTGCCACTTCTGGAGTGAGATACCGACCACCGAGAGCAGCCCCTCCACAACCTCTCTCTCAGGCATGCCTGCTGACCGACCATCCTCTTCACGCAGAGTCAGCTCCTTCTCCAGGCAGTGTCTGTGGAGCGTGCCACGGATGCAGAACCGACAGCCCTTCAACATGGCTCGGAGCCTTGACCCCCTGCACAGTGGAAAAGGTGACGGCACTTCACCAGGTACCAACTCCGCATAAACCCCCAGGCTCCACCTCCACAGAAAGCGCAGAAGCCAGACAGAGGGGCATAGCCACACTGTCTCTGCTGGTAACACCATTCAGGGCCGCATAGATATCCTCTCTCAGCTGCGTCCACACCGAAGTCCTCATCCTCCATACCGCCAAGCCCTTCTAATACTATGTCCTACCAGACCTCCACTGATCATGCGGAACCAGTACCAGGTGGTGAGGAAGTATCACGACTGCTTCACAAACCTACCATCCAGATGAACTGCTCCACCGAGCCTACGTCTGCTCCTCCACCCCATGGTGATGTCCCTCCCATTCAAGGCTTCCATAGCTGCCCCTCACCTACCCACGCTCGCACCAGGAGTCCATCGCACAGCACAGCCCTTTACCAGCCAGGCCATTCAATCGGACACCACTTTCCCACCGTATCCACTGATGCCATCACCCACCAATGCCACCGATGCCACCATTGCCACCCGATGACCACCATGCCATCTCACACAGCTGCAGACCAGACATGCCCCACTTCACCACACTCCTTCCGCATCCCACACAAGCCGCCTCCAGTATCACAAATCTGTTTTCGTACTGGGCTGAACCTCCATGCATGAGAGGAGCTCTCACATCCGGGCTGAGCAGCTAGTTGAGAGCTTCCCACCACAACCGCTCCCCTTTGTCTCTCGGCCAGACCCCAGCGCTTTCAACCAGCAATCCAAGAAGCACCCACTACACACACCGGACCTTCCAGCCCCTCGAGACCTGTGCCACCTCTGAGTGACAGAGAAAGTGCAGAGACTGGTGGCTACCGGTAGACTGTTCATTTGGATACACTCTGACTTGGTATCATTTTTTACAGCTTTTATTAACAAAGATTCATTCTCTGCTTCACACACTCAATGCCTCATTTTATTTTTGTAAACTAATCAGTCTTGTGAAACTTTTAGAATTATAGTTAATCCTTTGTCATGCGTTGTGGGATGGTTAAGGATAGCAGTCGGCGTGTGGCACCGGTACCTGGATGAGATAGCTGTGGGATATGGTAGATACCTTCTGGGCGCTTTTAACAAGCTTGGGATAGATACACCATGGCAAGCATAGTGCGACGCTATGGCCCTCCACCTGCCACACATCATCCCTTTATATCAATACTAATTTACTCATGATCACACATTCAACATAAACACAACTCTTATTAAATACCCAGTTCATGTTGCCCACCACATACATGCCCATCTCATCAGTGTAATGAACAGCGAAGAAGCATCCATCAATCACCTCTATCATCCTGTTTGCCACTCCACTGCTCCAGCTGGAGTTGCACCAGTGTTTCAGAGGTTGCGCTGCTTCTTCCCTTCACTGTGAGCTCTACTTATTTTTTTGGCGCCTTCGGCACCAACTCAGTGTCATCAGGTTTACCTTCGCCTCCATTCAGGCTCAGTCCCATATTCCTTGTGAATACCCGACCTGTTCTGCAAGACTGGTAGCGTGCGAGGAGATGTCAGGATGCAGCAAACTTCCATGATCCTCCTCCGTCTCTGTGCAATGCGCAAGCTGTTGAGAACGTACCTGCAACTGTTGCCAGGCATGACATGCATTCCACACCCGCCTTGCCCTGGACAGCTGTAGTTGAAATCCTTGCTCTCACGTACGGCATCCTGGAAGTGTAGCGGCCTTCATGATAGGCTGGGGAAAAGGTATCCCCACGATGAGTAGGACATCTGCATGTCGTTGGCAGGGGTCTGGATCTGGGAAGCCCATGATGAGTTGTGTTCCAGGCCCATTGAGGTCACTGCGTTGATACCTGGCATGCTGAGAGTACGTGCCTGAAAGATCGATGTACATCTGAACTGTAGTCAGCATTCAACAATTGTGAAGAGGATCGTGCTGAGAACCTTGTATTTAAATAGTGACCCCGCTTGCTAGCGCTTTGCGCCACGTCTTCCCATCTAGGCATCCAAGGTTGTTGGGGCGAATTACCACTTCTGACTCTACTGCCTCTAATTTCTTCATCACACTTATTAGTGGAGCAACTGGAGAATCCTCCAGGTATTCTGAGATGTGGCCTCATCCACCTTCTCGACCACATGCTAGCTGGTGGCACCTCGCCGTACTGCATGCCTGTTAGTTCGTCTCTGAGTCAGTCGCCAGAGTCAGTGCCACCTTGAAGCCAGTCCGGCTAGGCCAGAATTTGTGTGCTTCTGGATTTGTCAACCTGTTGTAGCACCCAACAACTTCGTCAAATATGCTGAGCATCTTCATATTCTCGAATTGCACGAAGATCTTCGTCCTCAGCTCACCATCGCTTTGTATCAGTCCTTATCTCCATCTCCGATCCATCTTTCAGACCCATGTGTTCTTGGCCGCTCTTTCTCTTTAGTAGAGTTGAAAAACCTGTAGATGGCTCGCACTGTTGCAAAACGATGTCGCTACAAAAATGCAACATCCATGTGACTAATGACTGGTGCTGTGAAGAGCAAGAGGCAGATGAGCTGCAGAGGTTCTCACAGCAGGCTGCTGCGTCCGAAAGTGAGTCCAGTGAGTTAGCTCCCCTTTTCAGCTTAATATAGGTTTCCACAGTAGCCATTCTGCAATCCTAGATTCTCATAACATCTAAAACGAGATAGGCCCCTCTGCAACGTTTTTCCGTTTAAATGCTTCTTTGCAGCTGCAATCGCCTTCATCCTTCTCCGTCTGTCTACTAATGCTGCGGCGTCCGTTCCGCTCCGTTCCGCTTCTCCCGTGTCCGTTTACCTGAGCGGATTTGATATGCACATATGCGCAGCAGCATGACCTAGCGAATGAGCAGACGTTAACGTGATGACACGGATGCAGAACGCATCTTCCCCGTATGCATTGCGGAATCGCAAATGACAGTTGATGATATTTCCACTTCAAAAAAGTTTTGCAGCATTCAAAACTTTGAGCGGTGAAGCCTCAGTGACGATGCTGAATGGATGAGAGGAAGAAAATCGGAGCATCGATGTACAGAACGGAAGCATCGCGTTAACCAACAGATGGCAAGTGTTTCTCTCCATTTTACATCCTCTTTCCATCTGTTAGTGCAGTTTGACATGGGCTTTATGTCCATCATTTTCACCCGCATTTCACTGGGCATTGAGCATCTTTGAGAGAATGTCTGCATATTAAATGGGATAATTAAAAAAAACCCATGAAAGAAATAATAACCCTAAAAGAGAAACAACTTGTTTTCACAACATTACATAAATAAAAATGTATATTTCATATATAACCCTTACACTCAATCTTGCACATTAATCTGTAAAAGTACATTGCTATGAAGGAAAAAAAAACAGAAATGACAATATGGCATCACTAAAAATGATAATTCTCCTTTGCTGAAGCAAAAGGAACACATAACACTAGAAAATGTACTTTTTTTGTAAAATGCCAAAACATTTTGTTTGATCAAATTCTACTTTTTTTCCAACTGCAAGCAGCAATAGAAGACTAAAAATTGACATCAATTTGACATCTTCAAAAAGGGGGAAAAAAACAAGAAAGTCCTGAAAAAGCACCTTTGGGACCATGACTGGACATAGATGTGCTGGCATTTGCAAAGAGACAAGGCTGAGACACAAAGGCAATGTTCATAGAAGCTTAATTACTTCACATGCATCTAATAATTTCTTCCTTAAGTACTATTAAAAACCAGTATTCGTTGGCAATATTTGGATAGAGAATAAAGTGTAGTTGAAGCAAAAAAAAAAAAAATACAACAGAAATAAAAATCAACATTTTTGAAATAAATCCATCCTTCAGTTTTGGGTCAGGCCAGTTCAGTCCATCTATCCCATCACTGTGCAGTCCTCTGAAGGCCTTGGTTATTAGATGGCACTCATTTCCAGATGGTAAAATTGCAGTCCCAGATTAATGAGTACAAACTCAAATATCTTTATGATATAATTATGTAGTCTGCTTCCAAGAATAAACATGAAACTCTCTTGTCAAATGTCAGAGCTGATAAGAGTTTATTCTTGTGCCATTTAAAAATCCTAATGATGGGTAACATTCAAAATGGAGGGGTACACAACAGGGGTGTGCAAAACAGCTGTCATTTGTCTCAGTGAGTTACCTCACACCCTAAAAGTGATGCAATTAACCTCCTCTAGGCATAGAGGTGATGCTATTAGCTGCATCAAAGCTTCAGCTGGCAGTTCCATCATGCATTGAAAAAAGTAGAGAAACTCTTCTAAGGCTTCCTGAGATTGGTGGGAACATCAGAAAGAGGTTTCAGTGCATGCACAGGAGACTCACCTAAAAACTGAAATTGCCCAAGAAGTTAGGTGATGCTACACAGCAGTTCATTTCATTAAGAAATGGGAGGTAGCGTTACTAGCTTGCAAAGTACTTTCAAATGGATGCTTTACACAATCCTTTTATCAAAAGGAAGTACCCTTCTGCAGAAATCTAGTATGCAAGGTTTAAATACTGAAATAAGAATGAATAGAAATGATAATTGAAACTCAACACAACTTATGCTTATGCACTTTCCACGAGTGAGTTCTACTTTTCCTGAACTTTCCTGAACTCTCAAGACAAATTTTGTTTCAGAGCAAAGTTTCCCCAAATGCCTTCTTAGTCTCTATTACATTTCATTTCCCATCTGGTCCCACAGACTTACGTATCCCAAATCAATTCCAGCTTTGCGGGACTGTTATCCTTAAAGATAAAGGTAAAAGTTCCCCTCGCACATATGTGTGAGTTGTTTCTGGGTCTAGGGGGCAGTGCTTATCTCCTTACAAAGCCGAAGAGCCAGCGCTGTCTGAAGATGTCTCCATGGTCATATGGCTGGCATGACTAAATGCCAAAGGCACATGGAATGCTGTTACCTTCCCAGCAAAGTGGTCTCTACTTGCATTTTTACATGCTTTCAAACTGCTAGGTTAGCAGAAGCTGGGACAAGTAATGGGAGCTCACTCCATTAAATGGTGCTAGGGATTCGAACCACCAAAGTGCCAACCTTCCTGATTGACAAGCTCAGCATCTTAGACATTGAGCCATCATACTCCTTTTTTGTTATCCTTAGGAAGTAAAAAAAAAAAAGAATTGGGTTGATTGACTGCTTTTGGTCAAGGATAAGGCCTGGGTTTTGGAAGCAAGAGACTTTGATTGCATTCTTGGTTGACCTTTGGCAGGAGCAGGATAGGGATGGTGCATCCATGTTTGCTCTTCTTGACCTTTCAGTGTCTGATACCATCTATCATTGTATCCTTCTGAGTCTACTCTGGGACTTTGGGATGTACAGTATGGTGTTGTGCTGGTTCTACCCCATTTTCTGGATCAGTGCCAGTCAGAGGTGAAAGGTAGGGAGAACTCCAGCCTATAGCCCCTCCTTTCTGAGGAGCTACTAAGCTGAATATTTTCTCCCCTCCAATTTAACATCTACATGAAATTTCAGGGGAATTTGTCTGAAAGTTTGGGTTGAGGTAACATCAAGGTGCTGATGTCACTCAGCTTTATATTTCAATCCCATATTATAAATATAAAACAAATACATGTTCTGTCTTACATATTGGCAAAAAGAATCAGAAAATAAAATACAAGCTGAATAGTCAAGACCTTGTTGATGATCCAAGCTCTGTAAAGGACCTTGGAATACTCATCTCTAATGATCTAAGTGCTAGAGCTCATTGTAACTACAGAGCCAAAAAGGCATTAAGAGTTGTTAACCTAATCCTACATAGCTTTTTCTCTGGTAATATCACACTACTAACTAGAGCATACAAAACATTTGCTAGATCAATACTTGAATACAGCTCATCAGTCTGGAACCTGCATTACGAATCTGATATTAACACAGTTGAGAAAGTCCAGAAATATTTCACAAGAAGAATTTTCCACTCCTCTTCTCATTACAAAATACCTTATGCCACCAGACTTGAAATTCTAGACCAAGAAAACCTAGAACTATGCCGCCTTCAGTCTAAGTATATATATAAAATTATATATTGCAATGTCCTACCTGTCAATGAATACTTCAGCTTCAGCCATAACAATACAAGAGCACACAATAGATACAAATTCAAGGTAAATCGCGCCAAACGTGCCTACTGTCCCTGTCCTATTGATTCTTTTATTTTTATTTTTCTTATATGTATCCATTTCATGTATTCATAACTATGTTTATACCTATACCTGTTATCTTATAATCATTTGACAAAATAAATAAATAAATAAAAATATGAGAGTGCTATGGAAGTTCTGTCTCAGTGCCTGGAAGCTGTGGGGGCCTTGCAACCCAGGCAAGAACTAGTGGTTCTGGATATTTGGATTTCTGGTTCTGGAGACTTTCTATCTTGGTTCTGGATGGGATGGCACTGCTTCAAAGATTCTGGGGTCCTTTTTGTTCACAATCTGGGGTCCTCTTGGACTTATGTCTCTTTTTCAAGGAGCAAGTAGAAGCTGTGGCTAGGTGGGAGTTTGCACATTTTTTTGTTATGCATCAGTTACTCTCTTCTAGAATTGGAAGCAACTTGCTCATGGTCACTCATGCCCCCATGATTCCAGCCTTGACTACTATCATGCATGGGACTGCCCTTGATTAGTATTCAAAAGCTTCAGCTGGTATAGAATGTAACATTATGGGCAGTTAATGACACCAGTTATTTGGTATATGTGACACCCCTGCTGTGTGAGCAAATTGACCACCAACATGCTTCTAAGTGTAATTTAAGCTGTTAGTAGCTACATTTACAGTTCTTCATGGATTGGGATCAGGTCAGCTACAGCTGTACTATCTATATATTTCTTACATATAGGAATTAGTATTCAGCATTTCTTCAGCCTCTGCTAGTAGATTTCCCAGTTTGCAAACTGCTCATGGAAAACATAGGTCCATGGACACTTCCCTCAGGAGAGGCTTCTAACATCTTAAAATTCAGAGTCTATAAATGAAAACTTATTTAATTAAAAATACATAAAATAGCTTATTTTGTTGATAAATTACCCCCCCCCCCAAAAAAAGAATGGAAGGCAAGTTATTAGATTCAAGGTTTTCAATCTTTATTGTGAAGAATGGCTTTAGGCGCACCAAGGTTCCATATCCATTCATAGAAAACAGAGGCAGAAGATGCAATGGTATATGGGAATGACTGTGGTAGAAGGAAGAACTGAAGACTAGGCAATGGTCAAATAAAAGACAAGTTGAGTCTGCAGAAGGAATGGGGGCATGGCAAAGATCTCAGAAGGGACCTTCCCTGGTTTCTTCAATGAATGAATGATTTATTGGCCAAGCGTGATTAGACACACGAGGAATCTGTCTTGGTGCATATGTACATAAAGAGAAAAAATACATTCATCAAGAATCGTAAGGTACAACATTTAATGATAGTCATAGGGTACAAATAAGCACTGCAAAGGCAAGGGGGCAGAGATGTCCTTTCAAGATTTGCAAGTTTCAGTTAATGTAACTTTACAATAACATTAGACCTAGTTCTTAGTGTGCTTCTTGCCTGGGCCACCTCACAAGTCTGACAGAAGGCAACTGCAGTCTATGCTTTGCTTGGAAATCTTCCTACCAAAGGAAAGCTGGAGGTATCTGAGCATTTGAAATATTAGATGAGGTGGTAAAAAATCTCCTTGCTGGTTTTGCATCTAATAAATGAATGCTTTTGCCTCCCTCTGCATTTGGAGAGGAACTAATATGTTCCTTCAAATTCCAAAAGTAAGATCTAAACAAATCAAGAATCTTTTTATCTGGTAGCTGTTTTGCCCTCTACTCCCCCACTGTTTTTTAAAAAATATTTTCACTTCTGCAGGCCAAATTTATCCATAGAAAGGTGAAACATCAACGAGTATTAATTACAGGTAGTCCTCGACTTATGACTACAATTCAGCCCCAAATTTCTGTTGCCAAGTAAGACATTTGTTAAGTGAATTTTGCCCCATTTTTATGACCTATCTCGCCATAGTTGGTAAGTGGATCACTGCGGCCTTTAAGTTAGTAACATGGCTGCTAAAAGAATCTGACTTCCCCATTGACTTTGCTTGTCAGAAGGTCACCAAAAGGGGATCATCCAACCCTGGAACATCACAGCTGTTGTAAATATGAAGCCAAGCATCTAAATTTTGATTATGTGATAATGGGGAGGCTGCAATGGTCATAAGCGTGAAAAATGTGTATTGTTTTACATGCAGAACTGCATTTTACAGTAGCATCATATCAGTTCCTCATCCACTCATATCACACATGAAAGATTGTTCCCTCTAGGCTGGAAATAGATGATACGACATCATCTATCTGCAGTCTGCAACACAGTCCTTTCAGAAGTTCCAAGAAGGCTCCACATCCATTTGCACTACTTTGGTGACCTTGAGGACACAGATAAACCTCCAAGTGGCCTCAATGACTTTCTAAAAGAATGCAAATGACCAGCTGTCTGTAAGGAGTATAAATCCTTCCATTCCCCACCATCCAGTCAGAGCTGAAGAAGCTTCTTGGATGAGAAGCAAAACAATTTTGATTACGTGATCACGGGGAGGCTGCAATGATTATAAATGTGAAAAACAGTCATAAGTCACTTTTTTTCATCGCTGTTGTAACTTTGAACAGTCAGTAAATGAACTGTTGTAAGTCAAGGCTACCTGTACATGATGATCCTCTTTCAGTCTTCCACCTGCATTTGTTGAGAAATGTATAAGCTGGACGGGGGCAAAACTTCCAATACGAGACCTTCTACTGCATGCTCTTTCTGATTACCTGACTCCTGTAATGCGTCATATTTTAAATGGGTGAGCCTCATTTCACGATCTCTCACCCACAAAGATCTTTTTAAAGAGCCTGCTTCCTCCTCCTCCTCCCCTCACATTTGCAAATGTCACCCAGCTAATTTTCACATTGGCTCGTCCCGATGAATAGGTTCATTCACTGTAGAATTTAACTGTGCATTAGACACAGCAAGGAAATTAAATTCTTTTGTTTCTCTCTAGAGGGCTGTCAAGAATGGTAGAAGTTTGGATTTTTGTTCCTCCTTCCCCATTTTTACTAATAAAGAAATGGGAAAGTTACTGCAAAGAAAAGAGGGAATGTTTTATTATCCAGCGTGAGAAGGATAAAAATAGCAAAAAGCTCAAACTCAAGTCCAAATCAAGGTAAAAAAGATTGCCTTATTTTTTTTCTGATATTATGGCTCAGACAAAAAGCAATATAGATTTAGTAAGGATTGCATTTCTCCTTCAGTTTGTTACATTTCATTCTGACCATTTTTGCAGATGGTCAAAGTGAAACACGAAATTATAAAGATAAGCTACATTTGACCCCATACTCAAATGTCTACAATTCAAACCAGGCAAACAGATGAATGAAAATATTGTAGGTGATCAAATCCTAAAAAGACGGATTTGTTTAAGTCATTGTACAAACAGATGGAGATGTTTGCCCATACTTAAAAAGAAATTTCAGGGAAAATTATACAATTAGATATTCTTGCATAAGCACTGTTAAGCTGTAACTAAAATTGAGTGAGTGAAAAAAAGTAGACATGTCTATTCCTTAATGTAATAGACTTTACCTTGCAGAATATTTAAATTAGGTTTTTCCATTCTACATTACAAGAACACCCTTGGAAGTCTGCAAAAACAATGCAAATTGTAATAGAGCAACTGCTTATTAGTATGTTTCACATACTGAACTGCATTTTACAGTAGCATCACATCAATCGCTCATTCACTCATATCACACATTAAAGATTTTTCCCTCTAGACTGGAGATAGATGATACGACATCTATAAATCCTTCCATTTGCCACCATCCAGTCAGAACTGAAGAAGCTCCTTAAATGAGAAGCAAAACATATTCAAAGAAAAACGAGGAAGTCCAATTGCACCTTTGGGACAACCATGACCTGGATGACTGAGAATCTCCATAGACATTCTCTGTGTTTTCTGCAGAGGACAATCCACAAGCATCCATGTGATTCTCCATATATGAAGTCCATAAAAAAATAAAATATATTTAAGGGGTGTTGTTTAATTGTAACTGTTAGAAATAGAGAAATAGACATTGATAATTCTATGTTGAGCAAACCCATCAGTTCAAAAGGATTGATAGATATAGCATCCTCATTAAGATTAATTTAAATTTTAAAAATGGAAGGGTGGAGAGATGTAGCTGTTGTTCATGATTATGCCTGTTTTAAAATAGAGGCATCAGATAAAATATTGGAAACTCTGCAGATAAACCAATTAGATTCTATATCTCTAAAAATAGGCATAGGTGAATCTCTTGAATTCTCCCCCACCCTTTTCAGTAAATAATGGAAGATCTTTATTTGTAAGGTCATGATTTGGATGTCTACAGAATGTTTCATAACATCAGTCATGTTCTTTCATTCTTCTCTCCATTTTTTTTTCCTGGATTCTTTTAGCCATCTGGCATACTGAAGATATCCTGTAAACTTCTTAAAAACTCTTGCACTTTATACTGTAATGTTTGGCCTATTGAAGTATTTCCAATTTTAGACATGTTTCCCCTTTTCTGGTCACCCAGATGTTTTGACTTTTTTATTTATCTTATTTAAAATATGAACAATTAAAAGTTCATATGGTTCTTTTGATTATCTATGTGTCAACCTTGAAGCCGCCCTGATCAAAGCCATTTTTGCCACAACAGAGCTGAAGGATAGGGAAGGAGGGATTTGAGATAGAGGGGATTCTGTAACCAAAACAAAATACTTTCTCTTGGGAACCAAGGACATTCTCACACCTGGTGGGAGGAAGGCGGAGTGATGCTACCTGGTTGCCAGACTGCACCATGATTGGACCATATGACTGTGTCAACTTGTAAAGCATTCTAAACCAGGGGTCGCCAACCCTTTGGACCTCAGGAACCACCAAATCATAATTTTAAATCCCAGGTACCACTAATATGAATTTTGCTTGCTGACATTGGAGAGAGAGAGAGAGAGAGAGAGAGAGAGAGAGAGAGAGAGAGAGAGAGAGNAGATAGGCAGGGGTAAGATTCAAATTTCTTAATAACCAGTTCTGAGGGTGTGGCCCAATTTGTGGGTGGCTTGGTGGACATGTGACTGGCTGGGCATGGCTTGTATGTAAATATTATAAATATTTATATAAATATTGATTTTTTTATAAAAAAGAACAACTTTTACCCAAAATCAGGCAAAACAGGCAGGCAGATTGAGTTGCTCACAAATTCATTCAGAGATCTGAGATCAGCTCATTGGCCCGTCATATAAAATTTTCTTGCAAGCAAACCCATAAAATTTGCAAGCAAGAAAACTCACAAAATTAACTCACAACACACCATGTATGTAAATACTGATTTTTTTATTTAAAAAAAGAGCAACTTTTACCCAAAACCAGGCAGAGCAGGCAGGCAGATTGAGTTGCTCACAGAATCACAGAATCACTTAGAGAGATCTGTGTTTCTGCCATTGGCTATCTGAATTTGCAATTGAATAATAGAACCTTCAGTCCAAAGGGAGGTTCAGCTCTGCTTAAAAGCAGAGCCGAAGATCTAAAGATTAGCTAGAAATCCAACTGTTTCCTGCTTTCTAGCTTATCTAAATCTCCCAGCACAGCTGAACCGCTGATGGTCGGAAAAAGGAAAAATAGCAACTTAGCAGGCAAGTTTGCCAGGCAAGGAGTGAGTGGGCAAGGGCCATGTGGGTGGCACAGCCTAGATTAATTACTTTGGGGGTGCTCTGGGGCTGACATTTCTCTGCGGCCCACCAAAATTTTCTCACAGACCACCAGAGGGCCGTGGCCCACTGGTTAGTGACCACTGTTCTAAACTATTAAAATCACTGCATTTGTTATTACACTTTTCTCAGTTTTTAAATCAGTATCCTGGACATTTATATACTTGAAGGAAGCATGCACATAGAAACACACACACACATTATATGCATAGATGAGACAGATGAGATATAGACTTAGACGTAGACAGAGAGTGGAAGTGAAGAGATTGGACAACTGTTAGGAATGTAAGTCAGTTAATAGTTGGGTTGGAAAATATATAAACCAGGATAGACATTTTAATACTGTCTCTTTAAGGGAATGCTAAAATTGAAATTGGGTGTGATTCCTCAAACGGCCATAAGATGGAGCCAGAAACCTGAGTTGTTCTTCTGTTGTTGCTGAGAGTGTGTTCCTGCATTTCCTTATTGATTATTGATTGATCATAGTTCTTCTTGGATTTGATGTAAGTCTGTTAATGAACTGTTTTTGATACTGGACTTTGTTATTGGATTATCCCTGGACTGAAAACTGACTGCTTTAACTGTGAATGATTTGGACTGCTTGTTTGGACTTTGCTTAAATGTTTATTGGAAGTAAAAAACTACATTTTACTATACAGTGTATCTGTGTGCTTGTTGTGTGTTATTCTTCACTACTCTCACTATGTTTCCCTGGTCGCACTCATTCTTCTCACGGGGAATTACCTCAACAACAACCATTTGTCTGAAATGGTATAGTGTTTTCTACCTGAGCAGGAGGCAGACTAGAAGACCTCCAAAGTCCCTTCCAACTCTATTATTCTGTTATACTGATTATAGATATAAATATATAGATACAGGATGCTGATTTGGGAAATCACAAATATAAACAGGCACAGAGAAAAAAATGAGTCAGGAATTCAGTTGATATTGCTTCTGGATACATCCTTGACAAATAGAATAGAAAGAAGTAACACAATTAAACAAAATATAATGTCTTTTACACGCTGCTCCAGGGTTGTAAAAATTATGTTTGCCTGTTATATTTTTTCATCACCTCCTGACAAGTCTGTGACTCTTCCATTTCTCCCTACTTAAATTGTTTAGCTGCTTTCTGAGTGCAGCACTATATAAAAATCTCAGACCATCCTTATGTGCCTTAAAACTAGTCAGAGAATTAATTATTTTTAGCAATGTCATCTATATTTGTGTACATATGTATATGGTTGAAAGCAGGAATATTTTGAAGATTTCAACCGCTGTGAACTTCTATATGAAATACTGAAATCTATCTTTGAAATAGCATCATAATTTACCTGATCAAAGTTCTCCAAAATTTGACTGAACCAAAATTCATTTTTAAATACACATGTAAGTGATACTTTGTGAAAATATACACATTGAAATATGCATTACCAATACATCTTTTAAAAGCAAATTATTGTCAAAATACAAATTATAAGGGTGAGAGAGAGGGGGGGGGAGAGAGAGGGGAGAGGAGGGAGAGAAAGAAAAATATGGATGGATCAAGGTCTACACTTATCCTTGAACTGCACTCTTAGAAGTCAATATGACCAAGATATAAAATAAACATATATAATCAAATTCTTATTTTTTACTTCTTTTTTGCCACTTTAATTCATCTAATTAAATAAATATAATTAATAAGATTATTGCCCATATTTTTAAATAAGTTTACCCTTCATTGCATTTAAATTGTGATTTTATGACAATTTTGTGGGTGACTCTGGAACTGTACACAAAGTTTCAAGAACAAGCATATGGCCCTAAAGCTACAATATATTACATCTGAATACAAAACCAGGGGAAAATGTGTTGCATCTTGATAAATAACATAATATGCCCATTTTGAGAGAGCACAATCTCCATACCAAGATGAGAGATCTGAAGGATACTGGAACAGAGTATCTTCTATCCCGACTTTCTCATACAAGAGATGTTTAAAATACAAAAGACAATGCAGATGTTCAGCACCATGAACAGTTCAGAGGTACCTCTTTTTCCAAATCTAGTCCTGAAAGAAGTCAAATTGCTATCAAATCATATGAAATCAAAACACAACAACCAAGATTTTAACAACTTCTCTGATTTGGAAGTTCTATTTCAAGAAAAAGACACCTAGATAGAAGTCTTTAGATGAAGGCAGAAATGCCTTCCGAAGCAAAGGGCAAACATTTCTTTCTTCTGAAGATCTCTCTTGGGATGGTTCAAAAAAATAAGATCTTCATTTGATATACCACAGTGAGTTATGGGTCTTGGCATATTTGCAGCAATTTCTGAATATAAAAACTGAAAGTACTTTCCCTAATTCCAGAGCTTCCCGGATATGTGTGACAAGTCCAACAATTTCAGTGATTACCTGTTCTCCACTATCAAGTTCTAACTAGAAAAAAGCACTACCAAAAATCTGGCCTCACCAACATGACATCCTTAAAATATGCTACTTTTGACTCTGCCATTCTCACCTAGGAATGAATTTTCTTAGCCTGTGAAATTGAATATGTGCTTATTTGTTTCATTTCCAATCCATTCTTCCTTCATGAACTGTAAAGTGGCATTTTCCTACTCTGTTTCTGTCCTTGTCGGAAACAGCTGTGACATTCAGAAATATGAACTGGAAAAATCTGACAGCAACATGAAATTACTCTGACTTTAAATAACTC
The DNA here is from genome assembly GCA_004320025.1 of Laticauda laticaudata. Lineage (NCBI taxonomy): Eukaryota > Metazoa > Chordata > Lepidosauria > Squamata > Elapidae > Laticauda > Laticauda laticaudata. The sequence goes on along the minus strand of BHFT01006954.1, from coordinate 5,688 downwards.
TATTTATGATATGATGAAAGGCAGAATCAGTACTGACTTTCCAAACAATTTTTCCAAGTCATTTTTGCTTTTTCTCAGAATGGTCTAAGAGTTTTGTCATAAAAGATAATCTGAGAAATGCATAGAGCAGGTACTTAATGGCTGGGGCCATTTTGGAGGCTTCAGGGTTGCCAGCTCGACTGAGTACAACATTATATTTTTTGGAGAAGAGGAATATCTTCCGAGAGCAAAATATTATCAACAAGGAAATCAGGTTTGTGAATCCACAAAAGCATTTGGAGGCCTCAAGCAAGTGTCATGAGTCTAGAATGATCCCCAGATTGTGTATTTGATCTGCCTAGATTGGTACTTTGGTACCAGTTGGTACTTTGGTACTGGATGCTATTCCATCCAGTACCAAAGATGGTAAAGTTACAGAAACAAAAATTCCCACTCAGTCTTGTCCAGGTTTCATCTTAAGTCTGTTGTTTCCCATCAAAACATCTATACCTTCAAGTACTAGGACAATATATCAATTGCATAATTTTATAGGTCAAGGATATATCAGCAATGGCTTTGCCTTCACTCAGGGCTCTCCAGCTGTTAATGCTTTCCCGGGGGCCCAGTTACACTGTATTGATGTTGTTACTGCAAATTAGGCCATATCCTGGTTGCTTTAGATAAGTCAGGTTTTGCCAAAATGCTATCAACGGAGTCTCATCTGAGTTTGTATGTTTTTAAATCAATCCTTTACTCTGGAGACCTCATTATTTTAAGAGAACAGTGTTTATTGGTACAAATGATTTTAAAAGGGGACAGATAATTGAATGGAGAGTATTAGTCATGATGGCTCCATGGAGTCTCCATGTTTCTTACTGAGAGATGGTTAGGAAGTCAAATGTGCTCATAATCCTGCATTGTGTATCTTCCTGTTCATGCCAAGATACCCTTTCCTGCAGTAGGAAAGCTTTCATCGCCTATTTGAGTGATGGGCATTTGGCTCACAATTATTGTGACTCATTTATGACACAAACTGAACAGTGGTTGCTAAAGGAAAAAGACTGCAACCAAACAAGCAAGCAAAGAGCCAGTAATCTATCCTGACAAATGGATATGAAAGCTGTGACTTGAAAACAACAAAGGGCAAATTATTCCAGCTCTGTTGGCAACTGTAGCGGTCCCTGTGGTATCATTCCGTGAAGCTAAATCTGGAGAATGTAAGCAAATATAACAAAGTTCCCACTACCCTTATGTTCAGCGAAGGGAGTTCATTCCATGTAAGTCATTCTGGCACAGTTGACGTATATAACTTGGATGAGCTACAACACACCGGTAGATCATAACTCTTACTTCCTTGATGGCAGTGCATGTACAGCTGAAATATAAAGCAATGGTACATTTACATTGATTTCCCATTATTTGCTGGATAAGAACAATGGCAGCACCCACACTGGTACAAAGCTTGCAGGCAAAGCTTTCTCTACCCTGTTAATTTCATCAAAAAATAAAATAGCAAGAATATGGGAAAGGTGGGTCATTGTGTAGGCTTCAATGAACCTTGTTCCATCAACACAATCCACTTTTAATTTGGGAAAGGAATTAATTCAGAGCATGTATGGATGACCCATCTTCTTCAGTGCTTTTCAAACTGAACAATTGCAAGATGTGTGGACTTCAGCTTCCCAAATTCCCCAACCACTTCCTGGACCATTTCTCCAAACCAGAAACCCTCTATTACAGAGATCGCCAACTGGTGGGCCATGGCCCACTGGTGGGCTGAGAAAATTTTGGTGGGCCGCAAAGAAATCTCACTCCCACAGCCCTCCCCCAAAGCAATTAATCCAGGCTGCACAGAAATACAAGGCTGCGCCATCCACATGGCCCACAGGAATGAATCCCCACCCACTCACTCCTTACCCTGCAAACTTGCCTGCTAAATTGCTATTTTTCCTTTTTCCGACCATCATCTGTTCTGCTGTGCCAGGAGATTTAGATTAGCTAGGAAGCAGGAAATGGTTGGATTTCTTTCCTTCCAAGTAGTCTTTAGATTTTCAACTCTGCTTTTAAGCACAGCCGAACCGCCCTTAGAACTGAAGATTCTGTTATTCACTGCAGACTCACTGCAAGCAAATTTGAGAGACTGAACTAGCTGATGGCAGATAGATAGATCACTGAATGAATCTGTGATTCTGTGAGCAACTCAATCTGCCTGCCTGCTTTGCCTGACTTTGGTTAAAAGTTGCTCTTTTTTATAAAAAATCAATATTTATATAAATATTTATAATATTTACATACAAGCTATGCCCAGGCAGTCACATGACCACCAAGCCACACCCACAAATTAGGCCACACCCACAGAACCTGTTAGTGGTCTCTGGGATTTAAAATTATGAGTTTGGTGGTCCCTGAGATCCAAAAGGTTGATGACCCCTGCTCTATTATAACCCAAAGGTGCTTTTTCAGGAGGCAATTGGACTTTCTTGGTTTTTTGTTTTATTTTTGAAGACATTTCAATTCTCATTCAAGAAACTTCTTCAGCTCTGACTGGATGGTGGGAAATGGAAGGATTTATATTCCCTGCAGACAGCTGTCCAATTTGGGGTGAACATCCTTCAAATGGTGTGGGAGTATGAATGGATTTCCAGATAAAAATTGCAGATTACAGGAACCAAAGCACTACTCAGGTGATGCTGAGGACACAGATAAATCTCCTAGTGCTTTAATAACCCTTTAAAAGAATGCAAATGACCAGCTGTCTGCAAGAAATATAAATCCTTCCATTCCCCACCATCCAGTCAGAGCTGAAGAAGCTTCTTGGATGAGAAGTGAAACGTCCTCAAAGAAAAACCAGAAAGTCCAGTTGCCTCCATAAAAAGGACCTTGACCATGGACAACCATGATCTGGTCAACCATGACCTGGATGACTGAAAATCTCCATAGACCTCTATTATAACAACCCTGACTGATGGTCCTTTGCCCTGTGTTTAAACACTACCAAGAAAGGAGAGTTTGCTACCTTTTGAAGCAATCTTTTTCTATTGTGCAATAGCTTTTACTACAGGTAGTCTTCAACTTACATTCTGCATTTAATTTACTCCATTTAGTTGCACTACAAACAATATAAATTGTACTTTTGTGAACAAATAATAATTTTTGACTGGGTGGAAATGGTACCCGATCTGCAAAAAATTAAGTGGTATGATAGGCTATATAGATGCTAAAAATCCATTCTTGAAAACTACTGTTCCCAATTTGGACAGAAGAAATTCTCCCTCATTAATAGGGACACAAATGTAATGCATGAATCTGGAGTATTCAACATAATTTTATTTTGATATCACTGTACACATCTGTTCAAAAGAAGCCCCACTAGCATAGTCCAAAGTAGGATTGTATTAAAGGGGATAATATAAAATTCATTAGATATATTGCAAAAGAAGCATAATGGACAAAATAGCTCTGGGATATCTTGAAGTAAAGGTTGTGATTCAGAAGTAGAACATTTGTTTTCCATGTAGGAGATCCCCTATCTAGCCCATGACTTCTGTTGTTTTGTTTTGTTTTAAAGAAACCAGTACTAAGTATTTTTTTTAAAAAAGGCTTTCATTCTTAACAGTAGAAGAATGCACACTTGAGTAAACAATACCAGTCAGAGGGGCACATAATATTACCTATTGTACAATAGGTTTCAATGACTAGAAATCATTACAACTGTAGTAGAAATAGAAGGCTAAAAGAATCACAAGAGAAAGCAAATACATCGCTTGAAGTTGCAACAGAATAAAAAATGTGATATTTGATGGTGTCTGACCTGAAATCTCACACAGGGGCTTCAGGGGCATCTCGGAGGGTGAAAAAGCCAATGGGGTGTCCAAGACTGCACATTTTGACATTTTTAGTCCTTGTCATTTTAGTTCCAGGAGAGCTTGCATCTCTGTCACCTCTTCAAGGCACAAGGCTTGTATTTATCCAAATAGGATAAATTAGACCTATATAACATTCCAGTCTGGCAAAGATCTTTAGTAGTTACACATGCTTGACTGTTTCCTATTTTTAAATGGGAATATTGAAAGAATAGAATAGAATGGAATGGAATGGAATAGAATAACAGAGTTGGAAGGGACCTTGGAGGTCTTCTAGTCCAACCCTCTGCTTAGGGAAGAAACCCTATACCATTTCAGACAAATGATTGTCCAATTTCTTCTTTAAAACCTCCAGTGTTGGAACATTCACAACTTCAGGAGGCAAGTTGATCCACTGATTAATTGTTCTATCAGGGAATTTCTCCTTAGTTCCAGGTTGCTTCTCTCCTTGATTAGTTTCCATCCATTGGTTCTTGTCCTGCCCTCAGGTACTTTGGAGAATAGCTTGACTCCCTCTTCTTTGTGACAAGCCCTGTGATATTGGAAGAATGCTATCATGTCACCCCAGTCCTTCATCAAACTAGACATATTCAATTCCAACAACCGTTCTTGATATGTTTTGGCCTCCAATCCCTTAATCATCTTTGTTGCTCTTCTCTGCACTCTTTCTAGAGTCTCAACATCTTTGTCTCATAAGTCATCTAAATGAATCATCAGATGGAATCTGGGCATTAAACAAAACAGCATATGTAAGCAAATCAAGTAATCAATATGGAAGGTTCTAGAGCAGTGTTTCTCAACCCTGGCAATGTTAAGGTGTACAGACTTCAACTCCCAAAATTCCACAGCCAGCATGGGGAATTCTGGGAGTTGAACTTCATACATCTTAAAGTTGCCAAGTCTGAGACACACTGTTTTAGAAACACCACAGCTCCTGGCCTCTGAACAAGACAGGGAGTTATTCTGAAATCTGGAACCAGCTATTTTAAGGTTTTCTGGTTTTAAGTTATTGGTTAAATCTGGTAGTCATTCAAATATGTAAATAAATAAGGAGATCAAAGAGCTGAAACAATATGCATCAACTGGAAAATTAGGATAATTGCTTTCTTCCTTTTTTTGGTATTCCCTTCATTAACCTCATTATCAACATCTTTATTATCATTTTCATGCAGAGTGCTTTTGTTTTGTTTTGTTTTTGCCTTTTATTTTGGCAGTGGAATTTAAGAAACAAGAAGCAATTATTTATCCCTAAAGGCCAGGAAGATTTTATTGAGAAATGAAAGGAATAGTTTTTTTCCTACCCCCTTCGCCACCAAGGCCTCTGCAGACAAAGATTTATGAGCAGTATCTACTAGTTCTAGTTCTGATTTTGATGAAGGAAGGCAGATGAGTCCAACATGAATCCACTTCTAAATGATACTTAATAAATCAGTGATAAACTCCAGTATGGAGTTGGACTTTGGTTAGTGATTCTTGCTCCTAAATTCTTCAACTAAATTACCTTAGGGCAATGGGAAGAGGCAAACCAAATTCTTAGAAGTTCATCTAGTTCATTAATACTGTAATAGAAATTCCCTTTAAACGAGTTGTTCTTTCATTGCCAATTAATTAGTTTCGTGAGATGATGATGATGATAATGATAATCATCCCTAGTGTTTGCCTGGACAAGTCCCTACAGTTTTCTTGATAAGGTTTTCAGAAGATATTTGCCCTTCCTTCTTCCTAGGGCTGAGAGAGAGAGAGAGAGAGAGTGGCTGGCCACAAGTCACTGTCTAAAGCCCATGTCACACTGCACCAACAGATGGAAAGAGGATGTAAAACGGAGAGAAACACTTGCCATCCGTTG
>BHFT01006953.1:0-16799 GCA_004320025.1 Laticauda laticaudata | reverse complement strand
GGCTGGCCTGATGTTCCCTTTGGGCATTTTCCTTTCTGGGTGACACCACTGTCCTCATGAAGTTCCCTTTCTACATACATAAAAAAGAATCAAAGCCAGTTTATTGACAGATAAAGAGAAGGATGGATTCCCCCACCTTACCCCCACCCTCAGTTCAAATGGGTTCTTTTTGAACCTTATTACCCATAAAAGGGAAATCATGCAAATATTAATATGATAAGGAATAACAAAAGCTGCTGGATGCCATTGGATTTATTAGAATGTGATTCATCCTGGAACTGGACAGATAAAAGATAGGAGCATTATAACAGATATCTATGTCTGCATCTCTGCTCATATAAATGAAATTACCCCAAGCACCCAGCCCTCCATGGGAAATGGGAAAAGGAAACAAAAGCAGTCAATTGTTCAACAGCTGATCAAATACACTCGTAGTAATTCCAAAAATGCATCTTTGCCCTTGATGAATAGCATATGTTTAGTGACATTCAGTATTCATAAATTCAAGGCCAGGTGTACAGAACTGAAAACAAAACAAAATAATTTTCAAAGGGACGTTGACTTTAGAGGAGAAGTTTCTTCATAAATCCACATGGGTTCTCTGAAGAAAAATCATAATAATGGAGAAACACAGTGCAAATGCAGGGATAATGGTGCAAAAAAAAAAAATGTGGAATGAAATCACCAGTAAGATTTCCTTTACAACAGCATGCTTAGTTATATGAGATATATCATAAAATAAGCAAGCATACAGGCAAACAAAGGAAATGATGACTTAAAAATATTGATCCTGTAAATTGATCCCATAAAAATATTGATCCTATAAATAACATTGATGCAGCACAGGCAGTAATAGTAATGGATGGATGATAGATAGATACTGTAGATAGATAGATAGACAGATAGACAGATAAAAACTGACAGACAAACACACAGATAATAGATAAACAGACAATCTTTCAAAGAAGATTTAGAAATATTTGGCCTTGATAAATTCTAGTATCTTCTTTATTTTCTTATTCTTATTCCTTCATCCCTTCAACCACCTAGTAACGATTTGCTAAAATTATTTGCCTAAATTATTATTTTTCATTCAGTGGGGTTCAATTTCCCCAACCAGTCCACTTATTTTTGTAGAATCCCAAACCTTTTACAAACTTCTATTAGAATGGAAGATGCAGGATTCTCATGGGTAAGAGAGAAGCAAGAGATTAAGATTAATCTCTTGAGATTAGCAAGATTAATACTAGATTGTGGGGCATGGCTGTTGGGAAAAGAGGCTACCCATGAAGCTTGTCTTTTTTCTGTCATTGATCAACATCTTTCATATGAAGAAAGAAAACAATAATCTACTCAGTCCTTGAATCCAAAATCTTCCCATCTAGTTTATTTCCCTTACCTATGTCCACATTGTTGTAGAAGTGTCATAACTGGCCACTAAAAACCTCACCTCAATTGAAGAAATACCTGCCTTGGGACACCAGATGAATCCTGGCTGTGCTAATTTTTTTAACAGTCTTGCAAGGTAGTCCAAAGAAGAAGCAAATCTTGACAAACACATTCTACTTCATTGTAAGGTTACATTAACAGAATCTTGCAAATCTGAAAGTTCCTCACCCCTCAACTTTACTGTCCAAGAACTCAGAAGGGCAATCCATTCTCTGATATTTACCATGCCTTGATTTTTTTCTGCAGGCTCAGTCTCTTATCTATTGCCTATCTGCGGCTTTCCCTTCTATCTCCCAAAATTATTCCCATATGTCATTGCAGTAGTCCAATACGAACATCTCTGTATAATGTGTCCATTTTATTTTTCTTACTGTTTATATGGAATACGTTTTGGGTTGAACTAAGACAACCTATCCATGATGGTTATACCCTGATCTGATTTTTGCCATACCTACAATCCTTTTGTGAGTTAAACTGTCTTTTATCCAATCATTTTCCGGGCTTCAGCTGTTCCTTCTGTTTTCCAAGGTCATTTTCATTTACCATTACATTTCTGCTAATTTCTTTCCACTAATCTTTCCACTGAAAAATTGAGTTATTTCATAGGTAGCATAAATTTATATACATACATTCATATATTCAATGGTAAAAATAACAGAATAACAGAGCTGGAAAAGAACTTGGAGGTCTAGTCCAACCCCATGCTCAAGGAGAGTTACTGTTTCAGACAAAAGGTTTTATGCAAGAGATTGCTGCCTCAGTGGCACAGTGGTTAGAGTGCAATACTGCAAGCTATTTCTGCTGCAGCCAGATGCCTGCAATTTGGCAGACGAAATCTCACCAGACTCAAGGCTGACTCAGTCTTCCGTCCTTCCGAGGTGGGTAAAATGAGGACCAAAATTGTTGGGGGCAATATGCCGACTTTGTAAACTGCTTAAAGTACAAAGCACTATAAAGCAGTATATAAGTCTAAATTCTATTTCTATGCTATTCTTAAACATCTCTTCTGTTGGAGCATCAACAAGTTGTTTCACAGATTAATAATTGTTCTAACTGTCCAGAAATACCTCCTTAGTTCTAGCTTGATTCTTTGTCAAGAAATATGCACAGCATTTGGTAGATTTGCCACAAAGGCCCTGAGAAAAAATATTCAGATGCTGTGATATGTCTATTTCTACAAAATATTGCAAGTCATGATATTCCTTGTGAAAACTTATAAAGGTGAAAGTTGGACTTTGAAGAGGCAGGAATAGGAATGTTGACATTTTTGAACATTAGTGTTGGAGAAGACACCTAAGAATACCATGGATAGCCAAGGAAACAAACCAACAGGCCATCCAAAGAAAAATCAATCCAGCATTCTCAGTCAAGGTAAAGCTATATGCTAAATAGATAATAAATACTCAAGGTACAAAACAGCAGGCTCAAATTATTCTACTTTGGACACATCAGGCTATCTGGAAAAGACTTTATTGTTGGAAGGATGGAAAGAAAAAGGAGAGGGTGACATGCAGCAAGGTGGAAAGACTCAATCACAGTGGCAATGGATCCTCTATTGGAAGTCCTAAAAGTTAGGACAGATCTTCATGGAGCTGACACCAAATTGGCACATAATCAAACAATTGCATGCATATCTTCATTCTTGTCACTGATTAGAACACAAAATTAATAGAGAATGGAACAAAATAAATCAGTTTGTGATTAGATAATTGCTATTATCAAGCATGTCTAGCTTTTCAGCTGAAAATTTGTCCACATTTATATAAATGGAATAACATTGTTCCGATAACTATACATAAAATAATCAGAATTATTAGGGGAATTTATTAAATGCACACACACACACACACACATGCACACACACACACACACACACACCAAATGTAGCAGGACATGAACTGTGCTTTCAACAGATCCTTCTCCTTAGTTCCTAAGGAATTTTTTTTTTGTATCTGCTACCAAGAAGAGACTGTATTAAAAAGTACTAACTGATGTAATAAGCCAGTTGAGTGCCTACCTCCCTTTATCAAATAAACTTTCTACTTGTAATTTTCTCCCTTCCTTCCTAAGTGATGTTATTTTTGATCAATTTTAATTGTGTATTTATGCATGTGTTTATGTATATGCACACATACAAGCACATTTATACTCTCTCTCTTTCTCATACACACACACACCTGCACCTCAGGTTTTTCCTGCAATTTTTTTCATAGGTTTTTTTTTTTCAGAAGTGGTTTGCCATTGCTGGTGCAATGTTTTGAATGCAGTATTGCCAGCTAATTCTGCTGATTGCCAGCAGTTCGATTCTCATTGGCTCAAGATTGACTCCTCCTTCCATTCTTCCCAGGTCGGTAAAATGGCTCAAATTGTTGGGAGCCATATGCTGATTCTGTAAACCACTTAGAGATGACTGTAAGGCCCTGTGAAGCAACATACAAGTCTAAGTGCTATTGCCATCTTCATAGAACTGAGAGAAGGTGGTTGTTCTAAGGTCCATCCAGCTGGCCTAGGCAGAAGTGGACTTTCATTGTCAAAGTTTCAAGTCTGATGGCTAATCACTATACCACACTAGCTCTCTCTCAAAAAAAAAAACCTTATGACTATAACTATTTTCTATCTGTATCTCCCTTCCCCCAAAGTAATATATAGATGTTCATTTTTTTATATTGAAAGTTTATGCATTTAAAGTTTGAGAATTAACTTTGGGAAAGTCTGAACAAAGTTAACCAAAACTATGCTAGATCCCATGACAAGGCAGCTGTCAGACATACTGAGTAATACGGAGAAATATTGGTTGCTACTGAATGTCAGCCATCAAAATATTTTGTCAAAGGTACCAACTCTGCATATATTATAATATTTCATAATAGAGCCAGGGAGAAAACTTTCATCCTAAAAATAAGTCTAAATTAAGCTTTTACTTCTTGGAGAAAAAAATAGACAAATAATAACAACTGTAGGAAAAAAAATATTTTCAGCAAAAATAAATTTAGCACTGAATGGAGAAAATACCCTAACATGTACAAAGAAGAAGAATGTTTGCCTTGGGTCCAATATCAGATTCTTTTCTGAATCCAGTTTGGCCAATAATTGCAAAGACTTGAGTGTGATTTTATTAAAGCCAGACTTGCTTTTATTTTGTTTGTTCTGTATTGTGCAAGGGGTATCTAGAAATAAGTCACGGGTTACAATGCAGGCCAAGAACGAGTTATTTCAGCTTCAGTGTTCCTGCCAGGAATTGAGCACAACCTTTCTCTCTCAAAAGAAAGGAAATGGAGGGGAATGACCCATATGAAATGATCAGCTGTGCCAAGTTTATTTATTTTTTTCATTTCAGACCAAGATGAACAACCCCTGAGACTGAGTTCCATGAAGGCATATCCTTATGGTGTTTTCTTAAAGTTTTTTCATTGAGTCTGTTGAAAAAGAATAAGACATTCCACTTCATTTCAAGGAAAAAGATAATCTGTGTGGCAAAACATGAATGTCCTAGTTTTCCTTGTGCAGTCACTCTATACACATACACAATAGCGAATCTATGGCACACATGCTGGAAATGGCACCACAGAGCCATTTCTGCTGTCACGTCAGCTATTGCCTGGAAGAGATGCACTGCACATGTGCATGCCTCCTGACAGCCAGCTGATTGTCGGGCAGGGGACAGGAGGGTCACACACACATTGCATTATGGGTGCAGGCACACAATGACAAAAAGGTTAGCCATCGCTGCTCTATACCTTCTCACATTTCAATCAGGGGTGAGATTCCACCAGTTCTCACTTATTCGGTAGAACCGGTTGTTAAAGACCCGCTCCCACTCGCTGACGGACGCAAAACGTATGCATAAAGGACACAGCAGATGAGCAAAATTTCGGGGATGGCTCCATCCGTTGTCATCCACTCCAAAAAGTGGTGAAAATTTGCATAAACAGAACGGAAAAGAACGGAAAAGACCAGAACGTGGGTAGTATGTAGCGGGGATGTTAAATGGATGTTCATAGGAAGCCTAGTGGATGAAAGTGGAATGGAAACGGATTGACACTCCAAAGGGGTGTCTGGGGGAGAATTTCAAAGTGACGCATAGCGGAAGGGGCGGATGCATAGCAGATTGAAGCGGATGCATCATGGACGCCTATAGGAAACAAAGGGGATGCTGCGCAGATGTATATCGGATGCAAAGCGTTCACTGCGCATGCGGGGAGTATGAATTTGCGTCAGCTCCATGGATAATAAAGGATGCAGCACGCACACAGTCAGCATACAGGGGAAAGATGTTGCTGCCAGATACATCTTGCAGGAACACCATGGTTCATCAGTCAGGCAAGAAGAGGAAGCCCGTACCTACTCGTTCAAGTCCTGGGCAAGTTGAAGAAGGCCAGAACCAGCATCCCACCCCCTGGCACTGACTCTGAAGCTGCTGCTCGGGCTGCTGCTGTGGTGACCAGCCCCAAGGCCCTCAAAGCCCTGCTTCTTAAAGGGCCCTGCTGCTGAAGCCCCTGGAAGGCCCTGCTGCTGAAGCCCGAAGGCCCTGTCAGCTACCCTGACTGGGAGATGTACGTCATGGCCAAGTGCAGTTTCTTGGAGGGTGAGATCCGTGACCGAGGAGCAGCCTCTCTGAGATCCCTCTCTCTCAGACAGCCCACAGACAGCCAGTCCTCTTCCAGCCAGGAGCCAGCTACCCTGTCCAAGCAAGTGTCTTCAGAGGCCCCACAGCAGAGACTTCCCCCCCGACAGCTACACCCCCATGCCGGTGGACTTGGAGGATCCCGTGGAGGATGGCACCCTGCTGTTACAAATGGAGGAAGAAGCAGCAGCCACCGAGAGGCCAACCCACCCCCACTCCCATCCCCAGCTCCAGAGGATGCAGGCAGAGAGGCAGACTGGAGGGCCAGGACCACAGTGTTGCTGTTGGAGATCAGGGACACAATGAAGACCAGCACAGAACTTCTCTCTCAGCTGGTCCACTTGGACAGAGCATCCATGGACCGAACACCTTCACTCACCTTACGTGAGGCCAACCTGAGGACATGCCGAGGTCCAGTACCAGGTGATGAAGCAGAAGATCACAGCACTTCTTGCACAACCCTCAAGGCCCAGCTGAAGCTGCTCCTAATCAGTCCAGGTCTGCTCCTCCACCCCAGAGCGATGTCATAGCCCTTCCACAGCTTTCAAACAGCCCCGCTCACCTACCAAGGCTATGTTGACCAGGAACTTCCCACAGCAGAAGCAGAAACTTCCCAGTCCAGGCCCAGGTTCATCGCACACCACAGACGCCACTCCTCACCCAGCTGCAGACCAGACAGCCCCACTACACTCCTCCCAACCCTTCCTCCACCCCACAGCCACAAGCCCGTCAACGGACAATCTGTCATCAGTATTGGGCCTGACATCTCAAGTCCTTGATGAAGGGCCTCTCAACCTCACGGGGCAGCTCTCAGATAGCTTCCTGAACACACCACCACCTGTTGTACTCTCAGGGCCAAGCACCCCAATGGTGCCTCAGACTAGCACTCAGGCCACAGCCACCTCCACAGTCCCTGCCCGCTTAACAGCTGAGACCATGGACATGACTCGAGTGACTGAGAATAGTGTCAGAGAATGAGTTGTTTACTTGTTAAGTTTATCTTTGCTTAAGACACTTTACTTGGTTCATTTTGCTTATTTAATACAGTCATAAAGTTTACCTAAGAAAGTTTATCTTTGCTTAAGACACTTGAATACAGTTTACTTTGGTTCATTTTGCTTATTTAATAAAGTCATAAAGTTTACCAAAAGAAAGTTAAAAAATTTATCTTGCTTAAGACACTTAGTTTACTTTGCTTCATTTTTTTTTATTTTAAAAAGTGTTGGTGAAAACTTTTTAAAAAATGGTTAAGCCTTTGCATGCTGTGGGATAGATAAGGATAGCTGTGGGATAGATAAACCTCCAGTGCAACGATAGTGGGACTGTATGGTCCACCATCTCAGCGATCCAGTTGATTTTCTCCCCCTTTTTATTAGAAAATATTGGTTGTCCGCTAGGTGTCCTTCTACATACTCTAGATATACTGCAGACATCCTAAATATACGAGATACATCCAGATACAAACGTTTTGTCCCGTTTTTATATATTTTATATATGAGATGCATACGCTTACATCCTTTCTATTTCCGTGTCTACTAATGCTGTGTAGATGTTCCGTGTACTTTTGTTTCCTTCCTCTTTCCGTTTTCAACTGGCAGCGTATGAAACACGTATGCAGTGAGTACACAATGGATGCATAGTGTTTGTCCAATGGATGGCAAGCTTTTTTTAATGTTTTAAATCCTCTTTGTATCCGTAAGTGCAGTGGCGACCGAGGCCTTAACAGTCTAAGCAGTTCAGAGGACCAGTTGTTAGAAGAACTTACTGGCCTAATCCTGTAAGGAAGGCAGGAAGGAAACATTCTGGTGTTGCTTACAGAAACTGCCTCTCCATTAACCCTTATTACATTCTTGGCAGGATGAGACTTCCTGTCTTAGGAACTTCTCTGGAGTTTTCTTTCCCTCTTTTGCTGGTACTTTGCTTGTGTGGAGTGACCATTCATAGTTACAATGGCACTGAAAAAAGTGACTTATGACCACTTTTCACACTTACGACTGTTGCAGCATCCCCACAATCATGAGAAGTCAGCAAGGAGATGCGTGTCTCGATGTGAGTGATATTGATTTGGGCATGCCCAGCCAATAACATGACTACCAAGCCACACAGCCCAACTAAGCTACACCCACAAAACCAGTTGTTAAAAAAATTGAATCCCACCCCTGATTTCAATTAAATTAAAAAGGAAGGATCTGGAGTATTTGCAGCATTCCAAATTATGGGAATGGAAAAACAATACAGTTCTAACAAATTTCATACTTTGTAAAATCTGTGCTTAAAAGATATATAGAAAAAAAGCAGTCATTTTTTTTCTTTAGGGTGAAAATTTTACAGGTGACTAATTTTAGTCATCCCATACACTTTCCCAAATTAACTAACTTTCAGATATATTTTAACAATTGGATATATACTTGCCATCTACATGTTCAATAGTTCAATAGAATTCTTTATTGGCCAAGTATGATTGGACACACAAGGAATTTGTCTTGGTGCAAATGCTCTCAGTGTACAGAAAAGAGAAGATACATTTGTCAAGAGTCAAGAATCATAACATACAACACTTAATGATAGTCATAGGGTACAACAAGCAATCAAATCATACTAAGAAACAATCATTATAGATGGTAAGGATACAAGTGACAGAGTTACAGTCATACAGTCACAAGGGGGAGGGGATGGGTAATAAGGAGTGATGAGAAGGTTAATGTTGAGACCACAATCATAAAAGAAACAAGAATGTTTCTTCTGCTAGTGCTAACTTGATGGACAATGTAAGTCCACAGTCTTTCTGTGCCGGACAAATGTGTGCCAATATACAATAAAAAAAGCCTTTCCAATAACTATATCTCCATGCCCCATAAACATACAACAAATAACCAGCTAGAGCAAGGATATCAATCCAAGCAAGGATGGTGTGTTTTTTGTTTGTTTGTTTGTTTTAGGTCTGGATCAGCACTGTAATTCTCCGCAAGCTGGCCAGGTGGGGGAGATGGAATAGATTCCTTCCTGGCCAAATCAGCACCCTTCTAGCTAAAATGGGGGTGGAGGAGCTGCATGTGAGCCCCCATGCCTCTTTTTGGCTAGCAGGGTGCTGCAGGAGCCGTCCAGGCCAAAAATGAGTTATGGGAAGGGCCACACATGGCCCTCTGTGTCCTGTTTTGGTCAGCAGGTTGCTGTAGGAAGCCATCCAGGCCAAAATAGACTGCAGGGTGGGGCCACACGTGGTCCTCCATGCCCCATTTTGGCTGCCAGTCTTTTGCTATTTCCAGGTCAGCCCCATGGGCTAGATTTAAGCACCACACAGGTAGGATCTAGCCCTTGGGCCTTGAGTTTGGTAGCCTGAGCTAGAGTATATCTCATTTTTTCTTCTTTATTCACAGATTACAAGGAACCTTCCTAGGTGTAGCATTCACAATGGACTAAAGCTGAAGTCTTCACTCCGGTCCATGTTTCCAGCAGGAACATGGACCGTTCCTATTGGCTGATGCTGTTTGACAGCCGGCTATAAAAGGGAGCTGTCAAACAGCATCAGCTGTTGTCTGCCAGCTGGCTGCCTTGTTAGCGTGGCAGTCGCGGCAACCCTTTATTGTTTTAATAAAGTAAAAAGCTGAAGTTTGCTCTGTGTTTGCCTCAGGTTATTCCGCCACTCTACAACACTGGCGATGAAGGCAGGATACATATAAGAGGCAACCAGGCAAAGAATTGCTGAGCGAAGTCACTACAAAAAGAGCCGAAGTCACTACCGACCTGAATGTCACTTTAAGAGCTACTGTCACTATTTACGAGTGCGAATTTCAACTTTTCTCAAAAGATCCGGCACCGCTGAGTCGAGATGACTTTGAACCCTGCATTCCCGCCTTTCAGACCAACAGCGGAAACATGGGAGTCCTACAAAAACCAATTTGACTATTTCTTAGATGCCATAGACCTTGCTGACATTTCCGACCATAGGAAAAAGTCCTACTTTTTAAGTTTTTGCGGAGCCCACAGTATTTGAAACACCGCTGACGGCATTATCTCCACGTTCAAATAAGACTGTTCCATGGGAACGAAAGTTGCAGGAAATTCTTTCCAATCAACTCATTCCGCTAAGCCATCCCGAATTGCCCAGGCATCATGCTTTTAGGACGAATTCAGACTGAGGGAGAGACTATTAGTGGGAGAATGGCTGCCGTACGAACAGCTGCTGCATTGTGGGTGTTAGAGACATTCTGGAAGAATGTTTATTAGACCAAATTAGATTGTGGAGTCCAGGATCTTAAGCCTACAACGGCGGTTTATTGGCAGGGGATTTAATCTTAATTAGCCATTGAACAAGAGTCATAGCTCGGAACTATCAGCACTTTCAAGCAGCAGAAATTCAGGGAACATCCAATTAGCCAGAGCAGCTCACCCATCCCTTAGATGAAAACTCCTCAGAAGAATGCCTGAAGGGGCTAATATGTAAATCGCCTAGGGCAGCAAGTAACCACCAAGGAGAACAGCCCAATCCACATCTGCGGTCCTCCAAACCCATTTGTCTAAGCTGTGGAGGAAACCACTCAGGGCATCTGCAAGTTCAGGAATGCCATTTGTGTTCTAAAATGGCACAAGGAAGGTATTTAGCCAGAAATTGTCAAGCAGGGAAGAGACTTTTTGTCCAAAAGCCTCAGACAAACAACATTCAAAAACAAGTGAAGACTGTTTACTCTTATCAAGCCAAGCTGACACAAGCCTAACAAAATCATTGTTTTTTGTTCTATAGAAGGAAAACTTTGCATGGATGGAGGTTGACACAGGCTCAGCACGTCCCTATCATCTATGGAGACCTTGAAGGCAACTACTTCCCAGAAATGACTAAGAAGAAGCTCTACGGCTCCAGTTAACCTAACTGACTACGCGAAGCAGAACCATCCCAGTCAATAGGGTGAAAAAGGCAAGTTTTTGTACATTTCAAAATTTTAAAAGTCACTTCCTTTAGAATAGTGATGGCCATCCCTAGCCTTGGGTAGATTGTTCCTGCCCTAGGCTCCATAGAAGCGAATCTTCTATATTACAAATGCTGAAGTGGCACCTTTGTTTAATGATATGCTTGATGTGTTCGAGCGAGGGGCTGGGCTGTTATCATTGGAATCCCATATCTTTCAACTTGACCGCTCAGGCATACCATCTGTTTAAAGCCTCGACGGGTAATCCGCAATCCGCCCAAATTATTGATTCCGCCCCAAATTAATATGAACTGACAAATTAATTAAACAATGGTGTATGACGCCTGTGGACTTCACAAAATGGGAAATCCCAATAGTGACACCCTGAAGAAAGATGGAGTGTGAGAATCTGCACTGATTACAAGATGTCATTTAAACAGATATTTACAAATCAGCACTATCCAGTCCGTTACATCACCTTCAAACATCTTTTGAGCCACGAACCATTTTCGCTAAATAGACATGTCACAGGCCTAACCAACAGTTCCTGTTGGTGACACAAGCCACTGAACTACAAACTATTGTTATGCACAGGGGCACTTTAAATGTAGGCACCTCCATTTTGGCGTTAAAGTGTAGCCCCAGGGATTTTCCAATCCTAAGAGAAAGGCTTCTCCAAGGATTACCGGCATACTTCCGTATTTTGATGACAGATTTTAATATCTGCCCTTGACAAGCCTCAGCTACTGCAAAGTATTCAGAGGTCCTCGATTGTTTCAGACGCATGGCCTTAAGTTAAAGAAAACAAGTGCGCTAATGCCACCCCACAGGTAGAATTTTGGGATACAAATTTGACACCTCGGTACACCCTCAATGAACAATAATTAAGGCTCTTCACGAGGCATCCAGACCAATACAACAACTAGCTCCAAGCTTTTTAGACTTCTTAACTTTACGCTTCATTCTTGCCTCATAAAGCTTTTGTTGCAGAGCCGCTGCACAGACTCTTAGACAAGCAATCCCCTGGCACTGGGACCTAGGAAGCCCATGCCTTCCACGCTGTCAAATCATACTTACATCCAGTGCTGTCCTGATACAATTTAATGACAAGTTGCCTTTAGTTTTAGCAGCAGACGCGTTTCTCTTTTGGCATAGGTTCTGTTTTAAAGTCACAGTCGCCTAATGGTTCTGAAGCATCCATTGCCTTTTCTCTCAGAACTTTCTTCCCAGCCAATGCAACCACAGCCAAATGACAAGGAGGCTTTGGCTGCAGTTGCTTCTGTCAAAAAATTCCATGAGTTTCTTTATGGACACTATTTTGGACTGATCACTGATCACAGAGCCTCTGTTAGGCCTTCGTGCTGGCAAAAAACAAACCCTCAGATTTTGTCTCTCAAGAATGACCAGGTGGACCTTAATTCTGGCTACCTTATTCCTATACTATTCATTGCCCTGGCAAGAGTCTATGGCAGCTGACGCTTTCAGTCGCTGTCCACTGCCTGTTCCTGTGGAGGATCCTGCACCAACAAAGCTGTTTTACAAATCACCGATCTCAAACTCCCCATAATTGTCCTTGATATCGCTGCCCACTCTTCCAGGGACAAGGTAATCGCCCAAGTTCTTGACTGGGTGGGAAGGGGGTGGCCAGCAATTCCTTAATACCCGAAATCCAACCTTTCAAAAGTTCCAGCAGGACTATCTTCTTTGCAAGGCTGTTTACTCTGGGGAACTAGGGTAAGTTATCCCTTCTAAATTGGCAGAACTCAGTTTTAAGATCCTGCATAAGGGCTATGCGCTGGCCTGGTCAGATGAAGGCCCCTGGCTCACATTACGTAATGTGGCCAGGCTGGATTCTCAGATTACTATTTGGGGAATGCCTTGTCCAGCCAGCCAGGCTACCAGACCTGCTTACCCACGATCTACTGCAGGCAGGTGGAAGATCCTGGAAGATCCTGGGACCCCTTGGTCCCGTGTACACATTGATTTGGCTGGCCCTGTTCATGGGTGCACATTCTTGGTAATGGTTGATTCTTTTTCTAAATGACTGACCTTAATGACCACTACAACTTCAGAAGCTGTCACTAAGGCTCTCTCAAGGATTTTTGCTATCCATGGCCTCCCTGACATCATTGGGTCTGATAACGGCCCCCAATTTACTTCCTGTGAGTTTGAGGTTTTCCTAGCCAACCAAGGTATAAGCCATGCCCTTACAGCTCCATTTCATCCTGCCAGTAATGGCCTGGCTGAAAGGGCAGACAGGTCAGTTAAGGAAGCCCTGGCAAGGATTGGGCCTATAGATTGGCACTCTAGGCTCGCTAAGTATCTCCTAACCCAGCACACAACCCCTGTGCCACCACTAATAATTCTCCAGCTGAACTTCTAATGGGTAGGTGCCTGAGGACCACCCTAGATAGACTCCATCCACATTATGCCTCAGTCACGCTCCTAGGGTCAAACAGCCAGGCAAGGGAGTACACTGAGAATGACCAAGTCTATGCCCGGAACTATGCAGGGCACCCTTCATGGATGCCAGGGCAAATTGTGGCAGTAACTGGTCCTAAGTCTTACAGGGTCCTACTGCAAGACAGGTGCATGTGGTGCCGCCACATTGACCAGCTTAGAAGATGTTGGAGTATGTTTGCAGATGGCCCTCAAAACGTCCCTGCAATAGAAAAATGATCGACGCACACAATAACTTCCATTGCGCCCGACAAGAACGCAAGCCTACCTGATCTGCCATCGGTCCCTTGTCCTGAGATGCCTGAAGCCGAGACACCAGCTTCGTCAGCGCCAGAAGTTGCCCAGAAAGCAGAGAAGTTCCTTCCAGCAGCAACTTTATCAGGACTCAGAAGATCTGGCCACCTGCACAAACGCCCAAACTATCTTAAAGACTATGCATGCTCTGTGCTGGGGGAAAGGAGTGTAGCATTCTCAATGGACTAAAGCCAAAGTCTTCACTCCAGTCCATGTTTCCAGTGGGAACACAGACCGTTCCTTTTGGCTGATGACGTTTAAAAGCCAGCTATAAAAGGGAGCTGTCAAACGGCATCAGCTATTGACCACCAACTGGCTGCCTTGTTAGCGTGGCAGCCACGGCAACTCTTTATTGTTTCAATAAAGTAAAAAGCTGAAGTTCGCTCTGTGTTTGCCTCAGGTTATTCCGCCGCTCTACAACATTAGGTGTTTAAAAGATGCTCCAGAATGTTCCCCAACAAAAAGTATTTGTAAATAGATTTGTACCATTTTCACCAGTTGAAAACACTTGTTTTCAATCTGATCAGATGTTCAAAGGATTGGGATTATACAGTGGAAAGGATCTGTATTTACAGAGGAGGTTTCTGTTGCTTCAGGTAGGTTGTTTTTCTGTTGAGATGAATAAAGTCCTATTCTCCTCTTTTGGGACTGTTGTCCCATATCTAAATGATTATCTGTCTATTTAAATAAGGATATTATAATTCTATCATATACTAGGAACAGGCTAGAATTGCCATTCCAGGCTCCTAAAGGTAAAGATAAAGTTCCTCCTGCACCTATGTGCTAGTCATTTCCAGCTCTAGGGGGCAGTGCTGATCTCCGTTACAAAGCCGAAGAGCCATTGCTGTCCGAAGATGTCATTGTGTTCATGTGAACAGCATGAAAAACCACCAAAGGCGCATGGAACACTGTTACTTTCCCACCTAAGTGGTCCCCATTTTTTTCTGCTTGAATTTTTACATGCTTTCAAACTGCTAGGTTGGCAAAAACTGGTACAAGTAATGGGAGCTCATTCCATTATGCAGCTCTAGGGATTTGAACCGCCAAACTGCCAACCTTTCTAATCATACAAATTAGCCATTGAGCCACGTGTCCCTTCCAGTTTGCTAGAAATGTATCATTTATGTTTAATTCTGCTCAGGTGTGTGTGAAATATTCTGCTTTGATGCTTCAGTCAACCAATGAAACAGCGTGGAAGCGCCATCACTTGAGGTTTTTAAGAAGAGATTGGACTGCAATTTGTCAGAAATGGTGCAGGGTCTCCCACTTGGGTGGGGGTTTGGACTAGATGACCTACAAGGTCCTTTCCAATTCTGATTATCTGTTATCTGCTTCCGTTATAAATCTTGAGGTTGGTTAGGCCAATGTAACAAAACATAACCATCTTGCTTTGAGCAAAGCACCTTCAGTGTATGCAGAGAACCTGTTTGGATGTGGAACCAAATCCTGGACCATAGACTGACAGTGGTCCATGGCATTCCAGAAGCCAGGTTGTGCACACCAGTGAAGCCCCATCCATAGGATGTATACAGCACTCAAAAACTTGCCCCCTTTGGTCTGCAGAAAAGCATGAAAGTGGTCCCCGGTGTCCAAAAGGCCATTGAGTTAAAGGGATACCCATGATGGAAATTTTAGTTGAAGCCAAGCAGTGTTACCATCAAGCTTTGATAATGATCCCTCTTGAAGAGCAAGTTCCAACTTAGCATGGCCATTGCTACATAAAGATTATCAGCTTTTATTCCCTTTTGTTTTGCAGTTGGCCGACAGCCCAGGCCTGCACTTAAGGAAGGGGAGTTAAACCACTCCTAATATGTAGCTGAGTTCTATTATTTCTTTGTGGGAGGTTTATTATAGGCTTCTGGTATATAATCTAAATTAGGCGTCTGGAAATTATGGTGGGGGGAGAACACATTCAGATTTAGAAAGTGAATGGAAAGCTTTGAGTGAAATTCTCATTTAAAACACTCCCAATTTCCTTGATAGCTTTTGAAGTACATTGGAAGCTGTTAACCGTTATCAGCCTTCATTAATTAAACTTTCTTTTCAAACAGCTGCACAACCTAAATGGCACACTTTAAGGTTGCTGGGAATTGGCTGCAGTGCTTTATAATTTTTTTAAAGAAAAAAATGATGGAGTAATTCTAGACTACCCAGCCGTTTCTTGCAGATTTCTAAATTACATTACCTCAGCTATGAGCCACATTTGTCTGCAAAGGAATAATTTGTAAGGGTCAAAGGCAATGTCAGCGGGCCATTGAGTCTTGTCACATGGTGGCTCACATTTAAAATACCATTTGAGGGGATGTCATGGACCTATTACATTCACATTCCATTTGTCTATTTTCCAAACTTCAACCACCTTATTTCATTATCGGTGTTTTATTTTAAAATCCACATAAAATACAAGAATCCTCACTTAATAAACAATCGCTTAACAACTGTTTGAACTTATGAGGGGCTTCCCCAAAATGTTTATAACCCAGTTCTAAAGGGGGGAATGAGAGGGGGGGGAGGGAGAGAGGGAGGGAATGATTGAGAGAGAGAGAGAGAGAGAGAGAGAGNAGAGAGAGAGAGAGAGAGAGAGAGAGAGAGAGAGAGAGAGAGAGTCAGTCAGTCAGTCAGTCAGTCAGTCAAATAAAGACCATATTTTGGATGCTTAATAACTGGCAACTGTTTTGTGACCACAATTTATGTTTGTTTTGACAGTTTCCAGCCTTCAGCCAGTTTTGGGCAGAAACACCCTTAAGAATGCATTGATTCATTTGACAACTGTCACAGAAAAAGTTGTAATACTGGATTTGGTGCCTTGACTTATGATCAACATGATTTACAATGGAAATTTCAGACTATGTTATGGTCACAAGTGGAGAACTACCTGAATTCCCTGTCGCTTAAAAGATTGGAGTAGGAATGGGGAAACTTTAGTCTTCATCCTGCTTAGGTCAGGGTTGGTAAATATACTTAAGGCCCGGTCCCACTGGCTGAAGGATGCAAAATGTATGCATAAAGGACACAGTGGACGAGCAAAATTTCAGGGGTGGCTCCATCCATTGTCATCCACTCCAAAA
>BHFT01006952.1:0-14542 GCA_004320025.1 Laticauda laticaudata | reverse complement strand
TTTTGCCAGTCACAATGGCCACCGGCCAAGGGCACCCAGTTCACATGACACCCAAACCACGCCTATCCCAGTCACGTGACCAGCCATGCCCAGCCAGCAAGCCATTCCCAGCCAGTCATATGACCACCAAGCCATGCCCATAAATTAGGTCATGCCCACAGAACCAGTTGTTAAGAAATTTGACTCCCATTCCTGGGTTGGGGACACTGAGAATGAATTTGTAGCACCAAGGAGGCGGTCGACTGAAAAACCACTGATATAAAGTATATTTCAAAGTTGACAATTGTATAGCATTTGGCTTAAATTTAAGTTTAGGATTATTGACATATTTTTCATATTATTATTTGTTGTGTTATTCATTTAATTTAATTTTCTTGATAAATTTGAATAGGATAAAATAAATGCATTTTTCCATTTATTAGCCTTACCACTGTCTTCATTTCTATTTCATATGGCTGCTGGAAAAGCTATTAGACAGTTTAATGAGTCTTCCATTAAATGTTTTTTCATTTATTTTTTAATGAAAAATGGCTGGTATCATTCACTCAAGAGAAATTTTCCATTTTTTTTTTACTATGGGTCCTAAATTAAATTATTGTTTCAAGATCAAAGAGATTTGAAGAAAAAATATACTATGCAACCTGACTTCCTGAAATTTAAGACCAGATACATATCTGGATGATACAAAGTGAGTAATGACATTGAATAGGTGCTTTTCAGGATTTGAAAATATTTAGCCTATCTTTTCCCAATAGTCTTTTTGTATTTAGGTGAACATATGCAGTATTTTTATTCTGTATCTTTAATACTTTACTAATTGTCACTTGATTGTTTTCACTTCACTGCTTCAGGTATTCCAATTTTTCTGAATGTCATTTCCAGGTACAGTCTGACCAGTGCAGAATATAATGAAACTATTAACATCCATGATTTTGAGGCTATATATCTATTGATGTGCCCTAAATTGTATTTTTATGATCCTCAGTTATTTCACAGTTCTTGACTCATATTCAGCCTGTAATCAGTCATACATCTAATACAGTATGAAGTCACTTATCTACAGTAATCCATCTGTTCATTTTTTTTTACATTTTTCTGAAGTAAACTTGACTTTAACTCGAATAAATTTCATTCTTTTACTCTTTGAAGTTCACTTTGAGTTTTGTGTTATCTGAAGTCTTATCTATTTAACCTCTTGCTTAATGATCATGGATGATTTGTTTAATGATCATGGCAATAAAGATTGCAAAATCAACTATGGTTATGTAAGCACTCATTTAATGACCACACTGCTTTACACGAATTGTTCCAGTTCCTTTTGTGGTTGTATTTAAAGATATTGTGTAATTGAGCTAGATGACATTTCAATTATGTTCAGCTGTGTGAATATAGTTTCTAAGATAAAGTTTCCACAGAAATTTCTGTTTCAAACAAGTATAATTGTGCAACATACTAGGGCCCCATGAGTGCAATAAATAAATAAATCCAATTTAATATTCACGAGCACAAGTAATTCTGAAAGAACTATTATTTGACATTTTGCTTTCTAGCTGAAGTGCAGGAAACAGGCCATGTGTGAAGGTCAGTGACATTTCATCAAGTACATATTAAGCATTATAAGATATTGAGAAAAGCATTGATATTTTCATTTATTCATGTAAGGCATGGCTTGTAATCAAATAAAGTTATTTTATATATTTAGGAAGAAAGAAAATTATATAAATAGATTGAAATGCATGAATGAAAATTATTTTCCCCTCCTTAAGGTATATAAAGCAATTGTATTAGATCATAATATAAACCTATGGAAATATAGTTGAGCTTTCAAAAATTGAAGTCAAGACATAAACAGTAATTGTAAAAACACATTTTGAATTAATAATTGGTCAATTTTCCTGTACAATTCCTGATGAACAAGAACATAATTTAAACATGGAAAGTCTTTCAGTTTGCCTCCATGTATTTTGCTTGCTTATTTTTATGCTGCAGATTCTTTTTTTGGACATTCAGAAACAACCTTCATTGTGCAATGACTGAATAATTAGAATTTCCCACAAGGTATTAATGCAGGTATTAGTTTTGTGAAGTGTGGTAAACAGGTCCAAATGGGAGAAGTGAAGCTGAACCCTAATAACATGGAGCTGCTGTTCCATCAGGGTTATTTGTCATCACCACAGTTCTTTCTTGACATGAAAGCATGGAACAGGTTTATGATTTAGAGGTCCTTTGGGATTTACAGCCCATTGCTCAAGCAGCAGGTAGGTTTTCCCTCAAGAATTTATGCAAATTGGTGCAGCTAATTGCAACTTTGGCAGAAAGACCTGACCTCCCCCACCACTACCAATTACAATTGGTAGCACAGTCAATCAGATGTTTAGATTGGATTTTGCTTTTTGTCCACCTGTAAAGTTTTCCAGGAGGAGAAACTCCTTCCAAGGAGTTAGTGTAGGGAGATGTTTTTATTTGAATATTTTAAATGTATTTTCACAGGATGTGAGCTGTTCCAAGTAAAGTTAACTTTTACAATTGAATGATGGTGATTTTGTCATTGTTGATGGTGTTCAGGTCATTCTCCAGATATTTTGGAATTGCATCCAAGATGCTTATTACTATTGGAACTATCTTTGGGTTTTTTTGCCAAAGTTGTTCGACTTCCATATGTAATTATTACTATTACTAATTATTACAATTATTAATTGGTCACACAATTAGTCAGATGTTTAGGTTGGATTTGGTATTTTTATTCATCTATTGAGATATTCCTAAAGACTTGGGATAGGCAAGACAGATGTTCTTTGATTGTTCAAAATACCAATGCAAGACATCAGCAGTTCAAAGTGAAACTGTTTTTTGTATCTGATGACTGTCAATGCTAATGCAATATTTTGCTTTGCCATATGTTAGGAATACAGGTTACCTAACAGGTATTTGGGTTAGAAATATATAAACCAGGCTAAACATTTTAAAACTGTAGCTTTAAGAAAATGCAAAACTGTAATTAGGTGTGGTTTCTCAAACAGTCATAAGATGGAGACAGAAACCTGGGTTTTTTCATCTGAGTCTCAGAAGAGAGCGTGAGTGTATCTCTGTTTCCTTCTGTTGGAAAGTATTGCTGTTCTTCCATTTCTTCTAATTGACTGATATTACTGGATTTTATGTAAGTCTGTTACTGAACTGTTTTTTGGCACTGGACTTTGATATTTGGAATATCCCTGGACTGAAAAACTGACTGATTTACCAGTGAATGACTTTGCATTGCTTATTTTGGATTTTGCTTAAACCTTTCTGGAAGTAAAAACCTACATTTACTGTACAGTGTATCTGTGTACTGTGCGTGTATTATTCAAACACTTCTCTCAAATACATCTCCCTGTATGCACCCATTCTCCTAATGGGAAATTACCTCAACACCATATCTCTTTTCTGTTCTTCAATTTATCTTTCTTGTAGGTCAATTTTGGTCTCTTTGGTACTCAGTAAGCCTTTATGGTATATTAGATTCAGTGCATCATTTTTACTATGCTTCATATATTTTTCCATTTCCCTTTTTTCTTCTTCAACTATCTGAATTACTTAACAACATTATCTATATATTTACATTCATAAACTCTGTCAATGTCACTGCATGAAGGACATGATTCATTGTCATTATTTTTCTAGTCTTTCTAGCCAAGGTTTTTAATTTTGTTTCAGTCCAGTCCACTATTTATTATTATTTATCTGTTCACAAAATTGTGACGTTATAGCTGTCTGTTCTTTAGCTGATGTCAACCTTCATACACATTGAGTTCTTCCCAAGAACCTAGGATATCATAATACATTGGCACAATATGTGTTAACCACTTAATTTTGCTCTGTCTTATTAATTATATTCACGTGCCTTAAGAAGACAAAGCAATTATAATAATAGTGTAATTACATGTTCAATGACTATATAATAGATTGAAACTTAAACAGATTTGAACAACATATACTTTCATTTCATAAAGGTAATACAATTGAGTGTCTTTTTAGAAATAAATCTGTCTCATTATTTATAAATTCTAGATATATTACTCTATACAATATTTTATGAACTGGAATGATAGTGTGGAAGAATCTACCAGGTGTTCTTTTCAGTCCTTTTTGATTTATTGTCTTTGAAATAATTTTTCTCTTTAATATGAATAAAATTTCCAGTTATTATGCAGGAAACCAAGTATATGAATATTGGGACTTAATCCAATATCTGAGTATCCAAGGGATCCCCCCTCCCCAGTCAACTTGACCGATTGGACATTAACACTGAAAGCAATTTGGGAGATGTCAAAAAAGTGCTGGCAAAAGTGGCACAGACCTATAAGAGACAGGCAGACAAACACCGAGCCCCGTAATGGGCATTTCAGTTGGGAGAGAAGGTCTACCTCTCCATTAAATATCTGAGATTAAGACTCCCTAGCAAGAAATTGAGGCCAAAGTTCACAGGACCATTTCCCATGAACAAGATAATCAACCCAGTCATGGTGCAACTGAAATTGCCCTGATTGTTAGAAAAATACACCTGGTATTCCATAGTAGTCTCTTAAAACCCATGGTTGGATCGACCCTGAGGCCTCTACCTTGTGAGCCCCCAGACCTCATGGTCATAGGAGGGCAAACCCATTATGAGGTGCAGAGAATCATCGATCTGGAGGTGGCACAGAAGACAACTCCAATATTTAATCAAGTGGGTTAATGACATGGTACAGGGATTCTGCATATATGTCCTTTATGCTGAAGCAGACTCATATATGAATTGAGAATCAAGTTTATGTGCATTACTTGAAAGACAGCTTTTCACTGCTTTTTCATCACTGTACTTTTCTAAATGAACACTAAATGCATTCTCATTATCTAAATAAGAGTATCAAATGACCATATTGTCAAAGATATCTCTGCTACATATTTTGTTTTTACTTCTTCAACTTCACTTCTTCAACTTCTTCAAAGTTTACTTTAAAACTGAGATAAAGACCAGGGGTGGGATTCTACCAGTTCACACCTATTTGCTAGAACTGGTTGTTAACATTCTAAGCAGTTCAGAGAACCAGTTGTTAGAAGAAATTACTGGCCTAATCCTGCAAGGAAGGCAGGAAGGCAGGAAGGAAACATTCTGGTGTTGCTTACAGAAACTGTCNTCACATTTACGACTGTTGCAGCATCCCCACAGTCATGAGAGGCCAGGTGAGGAGATGTGTGCCTCGATATGAGTGATATTGAGTTGGCCACGCCCATCTAATAACATGACCACCAAGCCATGTCCACCCAGTCACATGACCACCAAACCATAACCACCACCTAAGCCACGCCCACAGAACCGGTTGTTAAAAAATTGAATTCCACCCCTGATAGAGAACCCATTGGTATTGATGAATTTCTCTTTCCAGTTGCTTCAGCACAAAATACTGGTGGAGGATAAGTATATGAATAAATCGGTCATTTCTAGTACTGATAACTCTACAGTGGGATGGAAAGGACAAAATAAAATAATATCATTCTGGGTTCTACTAAGTATTTATCTATACTGGCATAAAATTTCTGGTATAGCTAAAATATGAGCTAAATATATTTCATCAGAAATAGATAAAAATAGAAATTCAATATTTATTAATTAATTTATTCCTAATCTTTGTAACCTTCTACAATCCCATAGGACTCCCTGCAGCTTTGCAGAGTTTTCAAATCATTAAAGTTCCAGGATAGAAAACAATAATTATAATTAAACTGGTTTAAAATGCATGTTTAATTAAAAAAACAAAGCAAATGGATCAACCTTGACCATTTAGCATAAACCAATTTACTGATATATTCCTTAATAGAAGACCTTGGTTTTTTGCATATTTTGCAATTTGCATGTGTCATTAAAAATATCAATAGGAAACAGACAGCAAGATAAACAAAAATTCTTACATTAAGATCAGAGGTTTATTGTTTCCAATAATTTGGAGCATAAGAAATGAATAAATATAAAAGATATAATAGCAGTAATACACTAAAGGCCCTGTCCCACAGCACTTCCGGATGCAAAGAGGATGTAAAATGTTAAAAAAAGCTTGCCATCCATTGGAAAACTCTATGCATCTGTTGTGTACTCACTGCATACGTTTTCATATGCTCTATCCCTCGAGCATCTGTCCACTGCGATTTCATCGCGCAAGAAGTTTTGAGCTGCACAAAACATATGTGAACGATGAACTTTCCGTCGCATACGATGTGACATCACGACATATACGGGCAACAACGTTCTATGTCCGTTATCATCCATTAACATCGCTGTATCTCTCTCTGTATCCTCTGGCCAGCCCTCAACTCACATCCGCTGCAGCTGAAAACGGAAAGGGGAGGAAACGAAAGGGTCACGGAACATCTATCAACGTTAGTAGCACAGAAATAGAAAGGATGTAAGCGTATGCATCTCGTATATAAAGGATTAAAATGGACAAACATTTGTATCTGGGATGAATCTCAGATATTTAGGATGTCTGCAGTATGTCTAGAGTATGGTAGAAGGACACCTAGCGGACAACCGATATTTTCCTAGATAAAAAGGGGCCGAAAATCATCTGGATCTCAGTATGAGTCCAGCAGCCATGGTGTACAGACCTCTTCACCTTGGTCTTGGTCTCCACATCATCCATTGTTTCCACCATGGATCTGACACAGTCCGTAATGATAGCTGCAATCATTCATCACCACAACCAAAACCTGTTCAGACTGTGTTCACACCTTTGAGACAGAAGGAGAAGAAGGAGAACGACCAGAAGCTTGTGTGGGTCTGAGAGGATCGTGAGAGAATGGAGTTTGGACTGTTATGACCAGTTGATGGTGGAGCTGAGGATGAAGACCCTCCGTGCATTCCATCACTTCATGAGGATGCCACCAGCATGTTTGACAAAGCTTGTAGAGCATCTGAGACCAGGTTGACCAAGCCTAGCACCAACTTCCATCCCAACCTGGACCCTGACTGAAGGTAGCACTGACTCTGCGGCACCTGGCCTCTGGAACCACATACAGAAACATGCAGTATGCATGGAGGGTGCCACACAACAGCATCAGCAAAGTGGTCAGAGAAGTGGTGCAGGCCATCATCGAAGAATACCTGGAGGAGCTCCTCAAGTGCCCCACCACTGAACAAGGCTGGAGAAAACTTGCAGAAGAGTGGTATCAGAGTTGGAATTTCCCCCAACCGTTGGAGCCATAGATGGGAAGCACGTGGCCTGCAAAGCTCCAGCCAACTCAGGGTCCACTTATTTCAACTACAAGGGCTTCTCAGTATCATCCTCTTTGCCATGGTTGATGCTGACTACAAGTTCATGTACATCGATGCTTCAGGCAACGGGTCAGCTTCAGATAGCCAGGTATACAACACCAGTGACCACAAGGAGGGGCTGGAATGCAACCTCATCATGGGTTTTCCAGATCCAGACCCCTACCAATGACACACAAGAATGTGCCCTACTTCATCATTGGTGATGACGCCTTCTCCCTCAGAACCTACCTCATGAAGCCGTACAGTTCAAGTACCTCATTCATGAAGAGAGGATCTTCAACTACAGGCTGTCCAGGACAAGACGGTTGGTGGAGAACGACTTTGGCATTCTGGCCAACAGGTTCCAGATACTTCACACCACCATGCAGCATCACCCAGGACTGTGAGGAGTATCGTGGAAGCTTGCTGCATCCTGCACAATCTCATGCGCACCTGCTAGCCAGTGTTGCAGAACAGACTTGTGGACCATCACCAAGGGAATGGGGACATGGTGAATGGAGGCAAGGACAAAACCTGATAGACAATGTGGATGTACACAGGCCCCAACAGAGCTTCACGTGAAGGGAAGAAGCAGCGCAACCTACTGGATACTGATGCAACTCCCCAGCTGGAGCAGTGGAGTGGCAAGACAGGATGATAGATGATTAATGGATGCTTCCTTGAGCCTGTTGCATAACACTTATGAGATTGTGCCATGTATGTTTGAGTGTTCTACAATGAATAGGGCATTAATAAAGAGCTTTGTTTTTTTAATGTGTTGATCAATGAATAAATTGTTATTGATAATAAAGATCCATATGTGTGGCAGCTGGGATGATGGACCATACCGTCCACTATGCTTGCACTGGAGTTTATCTTCCCACAACTATCCTTATCTATCCACAGCATGCAAAGGCTTAAACCATTTTTAAAAAGTTTTCACCAACACTTTATTAAGTAAAAAAAATGAACCAAGTCGTCTTAAGCAAAGATAACCTTTATACTTTCTTAGGTAAACTTTAATGACTTTATAAAAAAGTAAAATGAACCAAGTAAAGTGTCTTTAGCAAAGATAAACTTAACAAGTAAACAACTCAGTCTTCTGATACTATCTCCAGTCACTTCTGAGTCATGTTCATGGTCGCAGCTGTTAGCGGGCATGGATTGTGGATTGTGGATGTGGCTTGAGTGCTGGTCTGCAGCAGCATTGGGGTGCTTGGCCCAAGGGTACAACAGGTGATGATTGTCCGTTGATGGGCTTGGCTGTGGGGTGGAGGAAGGAGGAGTGTAGTGGGGCTGTTTGGTCCTGCAGCTGGGTAACGGAGTGGCATCTGTGCATCCGATGAACCCTGGCCTGGACTGGGAAGTTCTGCTTCTGCTGTGGGAAGTCCTGGTAGTCGTGCCTTGGTAGGTGAGGGGCTGTTGAAAGCCGTGGAAGGTCTGTGAAATCGCTTGGGGTGGAGGAGCAGACTGGACTGGGTAGGAGCAGCTTCAGCTGGGCCTTGAGGGTTGTGCAGAAGTGCTGTGATCTTCTGCTTCATCACCTGGTACTGCCTGGGCAGGTCCCTTAGGATGTGGCTCACGTAGGTGATGCAAGGTGTTGCGGCCGAGGATCCTCTGTCCTAGTGGACCAGCTGAGAGAGAAGTTGGTGTGCTGGTCTTCATTGTGTCCCTGATCTCCAACGCACACTGGGGTTTTGGCCCTCCAGTCTGCCTCTCTGCCTGCAATCCTCTGGAGCTGGGTGGGGTGGCCTCTGGTGGCTTGCTGCTTCTTCCTCATTTGTGACAGGATATCCTCCAAGTCTGGCGGATGGGGAGTGCAGCTGTCGGGGGGGTCTCTGCTGTGGGGCCCTCTGAAGACACCTGCCTGGACAGGGTAGCTGGCTCCTGGCTGGAAGGGACTGGCTGTCTGTGGGCTGTCTGAGGGAGAGGGGTCTCAGAGGGGCTGCTCCTCGGTGGCGGATCTCACCCTCCAGGAAACTACACTTGGCCATGACGACATCTCGCAGTCAGTGAGCTTGACAGTGGCCTACCCGGATTTTTTGAGGTGTAGCTTGCCATATACCAGGTGTGCATGTGCTCCACATCCCAGGAGTAACTTCTGCAGTGTACCCAGGCCTCTCTGCCTTGTCTCTCCAAGCTGCCTGCTTTCTTCTTGGTGTCACGAATAGAGTCTATGGCCCTTTCTCCGAGAGTACTCGTTCTCCCTCAGCCATTCCAGCACCTCCTCCTCATGGTCCTCGGAAACAGTGTACTGTTTCCTCTCTCCTCTCCTTCCCTTGCCTTCTTCCTCCTCTGGCAGGGGCTTCAGCAGGGGCCTTCAGGGGCTTGGAGCAGCAGGGCCTTCAGGGGCTGGAGCAGCAGGGCCTTCAGGGGCTGGAGCAGCAGGCCTTCAGGGGCTTGAGCAGCAGGGCTTTTCAGGGCTTGAGCAGCAGGGCCTTCAGCAGCAGGGCTTTTGAGGGCTTGGGCTGGTCCACCAAGCAGCATCAGCAGCAGAAGCATCAGCAGCTTCAGAGTCAGTGCCAGGGGGTAGGATGCTGGTTTTGGCTTTCTTGCCAGGGTGGAACAAGTAGGCACGGGCTTCCTCTTCTTGCCTGACTGATGAACCATGGTGTTTCCTGCGAGATGGTATGTTGGCAGCACACGTCTTTCCCCTGATGGCTGACTGCAATGGTTGCTACATGCTTTGTATATCTTTGGAGCTGATGCAATTCAATACCCCGCAATGTGCATGTGAACGCTTTGCATCTCTGATATACATCCGCACGTAATCCGCTTTGTTTCGCTATAGGCGTCCTTGATGGCCTCTGCTTTATCCCGCTATGCATCCGGTCCTTCTGCTATGCGTCGCTTTGCAAGTCTCCCCGGAAACCCCCTCGGAGGTGTCTCCATTCCATCCCTTTCCATCCGCTAGGCTTCCTATGAACATCTGCTTAACATCCCCGCTTACATACTACCTACGTCCGTCTTTCCATTCTTTTCTGTTGTTTATTGCAAATTTTCGCCACTTTTTGGAGCGTAGATGAACAACGGATGGAGCCATCCCCGAAATTTTGCTTGTCCGCGCTGTGTCTCTTTATGGCATACGTTTTGCATCCGTCGGCCAGTGGGACCTAGCCTTTACATGAATAAGCCATTCCAATGGGATCCAATGACATACAGCAGGTCCTGCAAGGACTGCCATAAATCAAAGGTCTCCGAGCTGATTTCCAACCCTTTCTTTTATACTTTTCTTCTAGCCATATACACGCTTCACAACTTCAGTATCACTTTCTGTAAACACCTGTGTACATTACTTTCAGTTTGTCATTTCCAACAGTTTCATTCTTCCTGTTTTAAACAATCCATCCTTTGCAAGAAATGTTTTCACAGTTAGCAATGGCTCAGCAGGATTACAAATAGTTCTGGTATATTTTAAAACCATCCTAGCTGACAACTTTGGTTCATGTCTCTTTCTTCTGGGGCCTGCTATCATCCATAGGACTTATTGAATCTAATAGATCAATAAGCTATATCTTTGATTCTGACAGGATCAAATGTACATAATGATCATTTTGTATTATTTGTTTCACAGCTCTTGCCATTCTATTCTTATTTTCAGATATTTTGAAAGGTTTTGTGTTGTTGTTACATGTTACATGTTGTCAAATAATTTTTGAGGCAAAATATTTGGAAGATAGATTATAATCAATAGAATTATTTTGAAAATGTCAAATAAAATAAACAAACAGTTAGAAATAACATATTGTAAAATAATTTTATTAATGTTGGAAGCAAGGAACTGTGATTCTTGCTATAGCACAGTAAAATATATGTGGGGAAAAAGGCAACTTCTTTGAGTATAGAATCAACACCCATTTGTCTTCTACCTTGAAACTCAGAAAAAATGTGGTCAGCTCAGGCTGGATATTGATTATTGAAACAACATAGGTCAAGATGTTTTTGCTTTCTGCTGGTTCAGGAAATACTTTTTTCATCTATATGATTGTGGTTAAGTTTATTTATTTATTTGATTTGTCCATTACTTACAAGATAAAAGGTATAAGTATAAACATGTGTAAGAATACAGGAAATAGGTACGAATAAATGGGGACAATAGGACAGGGATGGTAGGTACGATGGTGCACTTATGCATGCCCCTTACAGACCTCTTAGGAATGGGGTGAGGTCAATAGTGGATAGTTTAAGGTTAAAGGAGTAGGGATTCGAGGATATAACAACAGAATCAGGAACTGCATTCCAGGCATTGACTACTCTGTTGCTGAAGTCGTACATTCTGCAATCAAGTTTGGAGCAGTTTACATTGAGTTTGTTGTGTGCTCTTGTATTGTTGTGGTTGAAGCTGAAGTAATCATTGACTGGTAGGACTTTGTAGCAGATAATTTTCTGTACTACGCTTAAGTCCAACCATAGGCGGCATAGTTCAAGGTTGTCCAAGCAAAAATTTCAAGTCTGGTGACATAGGATATTCTGACTGCCTTCCAAACAGCCTTGTCAAAGTGTTAATCCATTACTTGTTCATAGCATGAAAATTAATAGAAGCTCATTTTTCTTTTCATTCTCTTCTCTGGTTTGAAATATTAATAGATAATAAAAAGTTTTGTTTTCTGAACCATTGGAAGGGAAGAGGGATGCATTTTAATGCAGAATTGGTAGGCCTGTTTTTTGGCTAGTTTGTTAAGAAAAAGTGCAGATAGAATATAGAAAAGTGACAATGCACAGATATAGTGGTCAAATATTATATAAAATATACCATATTTAAATGTCACCTTAATGAAAATAAATGTGATGACCAGTAGTCTCTCAAAATAACCCAAAACCCAAAACATATATTAAAGTCTGGTAAAGTCTTCAACTTAACTTCACTGTTTTATTAGGCACAGTTTAAAGTCAGTTTCAAAAAAGATCCAACAAAAAAAAAAAAAAAAAAAAAAAAAAAAAAAAGAAATAAAAAAAAAAAAAAAAAAATGAAAGGAAAAAAAAAACAAAAGAAAAAAAAAACCAAAAAACAAAAAAACCCGACAAAAAATGATGAGAGTTCCTGAATGCAAGCTGAGTAACATAATTATAAAACTCAGGAAAAATAACAAGAAAAGTCCATGGAAAAAGAACGCTAAAGATCCCAAGGTGAACACATAATTGACTCAGCCAATTTGATCATGTTGCAGTTGCAAACTTATATATATAGCTGCCCACCTTGCAAGCTACGAGGTAGGATCATGGTAATCTCCTCTTGAGTAGACCTCACCTTTTCACCTCGATTCCTCCCTCCCTGAGTGAGATCCATAGGATGGGATAAGGGTATAGGGCCCTGGTCCTCCTTCTGCACTAGCTCAGTGACCTCTGTGATCTTTTCCCGCCTCCTCGACCACGTCTGGGAGCTACCTCCACTCAATCCTGTTGGGCTGTTCCTCCTCCTTCCTCAGAGTCAGACTCCACCACGGGGCATGACACTATTTCTCCCTGCAAGGCCCCCCTTCCCCCAGGATCAGAGCGGCCAACGAGGTATGTTGAGGAAATCGCGCATGAAAGTCTGGACCAAAAAGGAGCATTGAACAATCAGTTGGCATTACCTTTCCATGCACAAAATACCTGAAATAGGGTCCCTTCAAACTGTCGTTGAATCTAAGATGACTCTCCAACTTCGTATTCCTCCGTCTCCTGGAGGGCTACTTGGGGCCGGTTGTGAGTGGAACCGGTCTTATTGCGGTACTGTCTGGGCGAGGCAGGTGACTAAAGGAGAATGATGAAAAATCGGGAATGGGATACGCACATAGTCCATGGCATGAGAGACGATAGCCGAACACAGGATTTGACTTCACTGCGCTTTAACAAGAAAAGGTTCTCCAAGTAACGTGACTGATGGAGCTTTTTTGGATGGGTACACGTCATTTGAGTAAATATCGAAGTAGAGAGGCCAAACCGTATCGACCAACCGCTAAAGTGGAAGCTATTTGCAACAATTTGTCACAGTCTGCAAACTGTTTCAATAGATCTTCAGCTTTGGCATTCTCTCTAGTTGATCCGTGGACCATGTGCTGCATGCTTTTAACTCCTGCAAAAACGATAATCCACTGCCGCGACACTGTGTAGAATCAGATCGGGCTAAAGGGAAAATCCATGCGTTAAACCATAGTTTAGCAAAGAAAGGGGACACATGGGTGGATGCATGTTTGAGCCATTGTTAGTAAGGCGACTCAGGTCATCGGGCAGGCACCTCCACCAATTGTCTTGTTGAGCTTGAAACAGCAGAGGTCAGCTGCTCCAATAATAGCATTCACTCTCGATGTTCCCCCGCTATCAGTTATTGAAGTGATGAGCAGAATGACAGACACACCTGAACCTGCAGTTTCACGGAGTACAAGAGAGTCTGCCGAAGAAGCGTGCCAGTAAATTCTTACCCCCCGATCTCAATACCATGCCGGTCTAGTTAACCCATTGCAACCGGAAAACATTGGCAGATAAACAACTTGACGCCGTTTATCTTGTGGCCAAATGGAAGACCGCACACGGAATAAACTGGTGCATGGGTTGTGTAACATATCACCACCACCAAAATGGTTTGTGCACCATTCATATTGGTGGTAACTAAACGATGGCAATTTCAATGAAACTACCCCCACCGTCATTCTGGTGTGGGCAAAGGCTGCAAGAGACCAGGAGGCACACTACAGAAGACATATTGACCTTGGTCGACTAGATCCCAAGGACGTCACATATTCTGTAACCACAACAGGTCCCTCAATATATGCCCCAAGGAGTCTCTTGTTTCCCATTCTCATTCCAATTTTCCCAATAGTTGACGGCTTGTCACCAAATGGGTTCCTGCCACTGCACCTCCTGAATCCTCATTTGAAGTCCAGAGGTTCCTCGTCTGTTCACAAACCATTCAACGGAATCTAGGTCTGGGGGATATTTATCCTCCTTCGGGGCTTCGAGATAGGTTCAGTGTGTTTGAATACCATTCCACTTGGAACATAGGTTCATCAGAAAGTTCAAATGGAGTAAGAATAAGGACCTTTCACCTGATGTCTGGTTCAATGTGACCGAGCTGTACGTAAGGTGTTCCAATATTGTGAATTGAATTTGTCCAAACCTCCGGATTTGGTTGAAGCCCCGCTCCAGGTGTGCCTCCATGTCTCAAAAGCCGAACCCTAACCGCCAACTGCTTCTTGTTCAAATCATATAGTTGCACTCTGGAAGCTGAACAACTTCTGGGAGAATAGTAAGGTGACGGGAACAAAAGTGTGCCTTGGAAGCATAGGCCTTGGAAGG
>BHFT01006951.1:0-17651 GCA_004320025.1 Laticauda laticaudata | reverse complement strand
CACCCCCGAAATTTTGCTCGTCCGCTGTGTCCTTTATGCATATGTTTTGCGTCCGTTGGCCAGTGGGACCTAGCCTTCAGGCAGGTCTAAAACTCAGTTTCATTGGTTTCTAGCCTGATGCCTTAATCATTATACCAAACAGGTTCTTGGAAATTTTTAAAGTATATAAGCTGTATAAAATATTTGCTGTGCTGAGAAAAAGATGAAGATCTGTAATCCAAGATGAACCTTCCTGAAAGTTTTGGAGTACTGGACAATAAAAATGGAATTTTAGAAAACTGCCAAATAAATTCAACTTTACCAGTGGGAATGTTCTTCTAGTGTCTTCACTGCCTCGTTGACGTTTCTGGTGTCCCAGAATTTCACCTTGCAGTCATCTCCACAACTAGCCAGATAGTACTGTTTGTTGGGATTAAAATCTAGGTCCCGCACCAACTGTCCATGAGCATTTTCTATACAATATATTTGGCTGTACGAGAAACAAAAAAAAAAGATTCATCAAGAATAAAAACATCTACAGTGAATGCTAGGTAGGTTGCTAATAAAAAAAAGGGGGGGCATGTTTGCACTGCAAATTTATCTATGTCCATTGCAGGAATGATCATTAAGGAATGATTTGTTGCATCTGTTCTGGTGGCAAGAACTTAGCATCACTGTTTCAGTCCTTTAAAACTATTGTCTGAACTGAAAGTCTGGAAAAAGACCCTTTACTATGAGCAAACAACATGGGACCTCCCATTATATGAACTCAAGAGCTCCTGACACCTAGATGCACGCTACCGTATCCATTACTCTTCTCTGTATTGCTATAGGGCAGTAGGTAGGGGGAAATAGCTATTCATTAGTTTCTTGTCTTTACCATACTGGCAGCACCCCTGAGAACTTGTATCCATGCCAAAGTCCATCTTCCATAGAGGAAAATGGGGGACAAAGAACTAATGAATAGACTGAGATTGCCATATGTGCATGTCACAGTGCCAATGACGAAATTCAGAGGTATTTAATATTCATTCATATGTCATGTATTGAAATTCAGATGTATATGTGCATGTCAAATGCCAATGATGAAATTCAGAAATTCACAGTAGATTTGCAGCAGGTTGGATGCCGGTTACAGAAGCCTCTTGCTGGCACCGACTCAAAGTGAACATGCTGTTTCATTCTCACTTTATTGCAAACTTGGTTCGTTCTTCTGGCATCCAGCAACAAAAGCAGGAAGGAATACAACAGCACTCTTCAAATACTTGAAAGGCTATCCCATGGAAGAACAGAAAAAAAACTATTCTTTTTAATTTCAGGATGCAAAATATGGAATTTCTCATTTCATGTACAGTAAGGCTGGTTTCCATGAATTTTCAAAAAAAACTTCCTAACAGCAAGAACAGCTCAACAATGGAAGCAGTTAGTCAAAGAGGAGATTGGCTCCTTTACATTGAGCAAAGGCTAGTTAACCATCTGATTTTAATTGGATTCTTGTACTGAGAAAGTAAATTCTGTCAAGTTCCAGCTCTATGATTTTAGGATTCCAACTATGTGCAAATCTAATCAAGCATACCACAATAAAATGAATTAATCTTTTAAACCCAAGCAATTAATAACAGAAACCAATTAAAAGCAGTGGAGGCTGAAATATCACCAAAAGATAATCTAAAAATACTTACACTACATATTTGGATTGGAAAATTGGTCTACTCTAATTTATTATATATATATAGGACTATCGCTGAAGGCTGCCCTGCAAATTTAGATTGTACAGGAGTAACCTGATATTATCACATAATACCAATACTTCAGAAGTTGCATTGGAGGGCATTCTCCTCTGCAATAATAGGCATTATATATTATTAATTTTATTATTCATGATTTTGTTATTATTTTATATACTGGTGGAATCACCTTGATTGAAGCAGTAGGTAGGTAGAGATAGATGATAGAGAGATGGATGGATGGATGGACGAACGGATGGACGGACAAGCAGACAGACAAAAAGGCAGCCAGCAAGCTGGCAGACAGATAGATTTGGCTGCCAGTTTATTTCCAAGTGCAATTCAAAGTACTGATAATAGCCTTTAAAATTCTACATGGCATAGGCCCAAGATATCTGCAGGCCAATTAATATTGAGCTAACGTGTGATTGAGTGTTTTATTGCCATTATTGTTGTTGTTAAATATCTTTAATATATTTATACATCTGTGTGTGGGCATGTGTTGGTATGTGTACATGTATCTACACCCACAGATTTGTGGTCTTTTTGTCCTTGCTTCACATATATTAGTTGGCATGGAGCCATTTAGTAAGCCATTTAGGTTTGCTTGAATGAAGGGCTGCAAAGCAGTACAAATAAACACATGTACAACAAAAGCTTGAGAGCATGGAGCAGTCTCTATCTGGAGACCGAAGCAGAATTCATCTTCTGGGGGAGATGAGGAAAATGTGGCTGAAAGGCCTGTTTCCAAGTGGCTCCAGCATAGGAGAATGACCACCTTGGAGTCCAGGAAAACCATCTCTTGCACAACCTCTCTTCAAGATCTTGTGACCAGAGACATGAAGGGATAAAAGAAAGTCTAGTCAATTGCTAAACAGGCTGCCAACAAAGCCAGGGTGGGAGAGAGAAAACACAAGATAAGAATATGTCACAGATTGGCTAACAATTTTGTTTAATAATGACCTGCCACACGCACACACATACACACACACATGGCATTGCTCTGCATGCTCTTGCAGAAAAAGAAAAGAGAGAGGGACTGAAAAACACAAAGCACTTTAAACATGCATTTTTAGCATTTCCTAATTGAACTGATGGGGAGGGGGGATGTTCTATCAAGAAGCATAATTGGAAACAATGGAAATATACTCCTCCCCACAAGCATGCTGGAGACATAAAACTAAATTTAAAGGCATCTCCCCTTTAAGGCAGGAGAAGTTATTACAAGACATCCGTCTTCCAAGGCTAGTGATAAATTACTGTGTGCTAAGGGGATAAGCTGTATCTTAAAAAAGCTGGCATAGACTTCTGTTGTCATGGCAACAGATGTGCACAACATCACTCCTCTGCTTATCAAAATCGCAACTCGACCAGGAAAGGAGTCCTATATTTCTTATACTGAAGCATTAGCTTTGCTAGCATTCAAAATTATGATATGTTGCAACCCCAACCTTAAATAAATGTGTACCAAGAAGCTAGCTGTTAACAGAATGGAAATGCCTGGTGTGTTATCTTACACCATCAAAATCAAATAGAAATGGAAGGGGTATTTTTCCTTTATTATTTTTTTAAAAAGGAAGGATAGTAGAACTTCCAGAAAGGAAATAGGGCATCAGAGTAAGCCAGTGTTTAAATCCAGATCCAAGAGGTAAGGCTGTGTTGGTCTGTTCTGAACCATATCAGCTGACTTCAAATGACATTTTAGAAAATACTTGCTCAGGGTAATCTATTTCATTTTATCTAATGGGAGATTTATTTATTTACTTCAGCCAGAGAGGAAGGGGTGCATCTCATTAGACGTAAGGATAAGGGGAACATATGACAGGTTAGTTATTAAAAAAGCAGTTGCAGGTGAAAATGTGACAAGTTAGTTATTCCAAATATGCCAGGCCTGCAAGCTGGTACTACAGTAACCATTACTGCTGCCCCCCCCCCTTTTTTTTTTTTAAACTGAAACGGGAGGATCTAGCCAGAAACATCAGGGTAACTTGTCTGGTTGGTGTTTTGTTTCAAGAACACAAAGAACCATGCTTCTTACTTCATGGTGCGTATATCCCATCCTCGAATGGCCGTGTCATTGGCTGTGGCAATCTGGCTACAGTTATGATGAGGACTCCATTTTCCTGATGTAAACTTCAGCTGTCCTTTTCCTTCCAAGGTCACTGAATTTGACAACTGTGCATCAAAAAACAACCCAAATCAGCATCTCTAATACAAGGTTCATCCAAGCAATAACAGCAACGGCAACTTAGAGGTAATAACATGCAGAGTAACCTGGCTCTAAAAATCACAGAATTATTCTTATGTTGGATTACAGTTCCAGTCTAAAATTCATTACTAACTTCACACAAACTGTGCAGTTGTCTGTTTGGTACAATTACCTGCTTATATGCATATGCTCGGGGTAGGCTTCAAAAATTTTAGCAATGGGTTCTATGCCCAGTTGCTGGGGTGTGTGGCCATGGCCTACTCAGCCTCCTGCACCAGGGTGAGGGGGAGCATTTCTGCTCTCCCTGGGCTCTGAAGACTTTCCTCGAGCCTCCGGGAGGGTGAAATGGCCACCCCAAGGCTCCGGAGCCTCTCTGGAAGCCAGAAACGGGCACATTTCTGGTCTTCCTGAATTTCTGGGAACCCCCAAGCCTCCGCACCACACCCTGCACTTACCTGCATCCAAAATGGGCTGTGTGGGGATTCCTGGGAGGGGCAGGATGGGGTGGGTGGGGCCGGCCAGGAATGGGATTTGGGGGTTCTCTGAACTATGCAGAATCTTAGCTAGAAGATCTCACAAGCTTCTGTGAACCCCCAGCAGTCTACCCTTGCATACACTGAAGGATTATCTAGAAATACTGCTTTCTGCTTTTTCTTTTTGTTAATTACTGCAGGACTAAGAAGTGAAAAAAGGTCTGACAATTATGCTTTAAAAACAACAACCTTGGTCCCAAATGTTTGGTCATATTGATTTTTTTAAAAAATATCAAACCATTCAAATATTAGATGTGGAGTAACCTGTTATCTTTCTGAGTGGAGAACCTATTTAGACTGTGGGAATGAGATTTGGAATTCCATCAATGTGCAGAGAGGAAAGGAGATGTCCCTAAATGTTTTTTTTTTAGCAGAATCTGTTTCGTGGGGTCAAAATTCCACACAAAAACTTTTCAATATTTTTTGGTGTTTTCTTTCTCTAAAGTGAGGGATTATACATGCCCAGGGTGTTGCTCAAACTGCTTCCTTAACACAGCAAATTTTTTGATGATAATCCTGAATTACGAAATATAATTAGTTCATTATATTCATTAGACAAATATTGAAGGTAGAAACAATTATCTACAATGGAGCCAGACACTGTGAGCTTGATTATTGGATTACTTTTTGTCTAATGTTTGCCAGCACCTGAACCACCAACATTTTTTTTAACAAAATGTGAGAATATGGAATTAAAAATCTGTATACTTTTATCTTCTAACAGTTTTACCTGGGCATTTGGCCTTCCAGGTAATGTGCTTGCATGTGCTTCCTTGCAAGAGTTGATT
This sequence comes from Laticauda laticaudata, assembly GCA_004320025.1. Lineage (NCBI taxonomy): Eukaryota > Metazoa > Chordata > Lepidosauria > Squamata > Elapidae > Laticauda > Laticauda laticaudata. Next base: position 12,415 of record BHFT01006951.1, on the reverse strand, counting down.
TATATTTTGCAACATTTAAATGCTTGAAATTTTGTGCAATCTAAGCCACAGTGTTAACTTCTTAACATTGAATAATATTTTCCATTTCTACTCCTCACCAATTCACAGTATTATTCTGAATAATGTGCATGCATGTGTGTGGGCAATGGCCATACACAGAATGTATTCAAGGTCTACATAGCTTCACTTTGTATTGTTGAATCCTGTACAGATAGTCCTTGCCTTACGACCACAATTGAGTCCAGAATTTTTGTTGCTAAATGAAAAATTTGTTAAGTGAGTTTTGGCTCATTTTACGACTTTTCTTGCTACAGTTGTTCAGTGAATCACTGCAGTTGTGAAATTAGTTAGTAACACAGTTATTAAGTGAATCCGGGCTCCCCATTGACTTTGCTTGTCAGAAAGTCGTAAAAGGTGATCACATGACCCCAGGATGCTGCAACCTTCATAAATATGGGTCAGTTGCTCAGTGTCTGAATTTTGATCATGTGACCATAATCACAGCTAATAGTATCATACTTGAACATAACAAATACTGTTTGAAGTACTTTGGACTAGATATGTTATCAGTGCCTACCATAATATAAGCAATGTTACCATACTAAAAATAAACAATAGTTTATTTTTAAAAATTAGTTTTTTTAAACAATGTTATTTTAAGGCAAGAAACAAAAACAAAACAAAAGGAGAAGGTCAGGAACAAGATTACTATATAGAAATGTCCTTAAAGTGGATTGTGGGGAAAAAGACTATCTCTGTCTCAGTATCTGTAGATCAAGAGTCTTCAAACTTGGCAAGTTTAAGACTTGTGGACTTCAACTCCCAGAATTCCTGAGCTAACATGACTGGAGGAGGAATTCTGGAAAGTCCACAAGTCTTAAAAGCTGTCAAGTTTGCAGACCTCTGCTGTGGATAGATCTGCCTGCAATACAGGAGTGGAAGACAGGAATGAGCAACTTTCCATTGGCCAAGGTGACTCCAGCTATTTGTGGTGGGATGATGACAGTAATGAATCAAGGAATTTATGCAAATAAGGAGCCCTTAACACTTTTGTAAAGGATGGAATACAGGGATAAGGAAGCCCAAATAGCTCATTAACCACAAACCATAATGCCCTCAGAAATAATAATGTGGCGCCTTAAATAAAAACTATTTCCTAATCTCTAAGTTCTTCTATCTCCCCATCTGTATCACCCATACAAATATTCAAACCTACATTGGATTTTATTGTATCCATAAAGAAAGAAGACAGAAGATAAAATGAGAGCTACAGGAAGGGAAGATGTTCTCCAGCCTCTGCAATATACAAAAATTTACGACAATGCAGAACAAAAGTTGGACTGCTACGATAGTGCTCAGTGGATCCTAACAACATACATATACTATGAAGCAAAAGTTCAATTCAAAATTTAATCAACATATTTTGAAAATCAAAATACTGAGGTGACTGAAGTTTAAATATTAAGGTTGTAATACCTGACATTATGTATAAAGAACGATGACTTTCAACTGAAAACCCCAAATTTGGTGTTGGATAGAATTAGGAATCTCTTTATTTCACACAAGGAAAGAAATATAATTTTTCACCAATTTTCTCTTCCTCTTCACTTTTGCTCATTTCGTGATTCCTTGCTGCTGCAAAGCCCCCAAAAATGTTATAAAGAATCCTTAACCTTCATGAAGGATTTGTAATGAGACACAGTAGAAACACAACAGTTCATTGTATGAGGGGATCTTGGTCATGGATGTTAGGATCCAAATTATTATTCCACATCCTGCACATTAGTCACAGTTTTGTAATTTCTTTTAAAAATGTTTGTGTCTGTGTCAATGAACAACCCTTGGGTGATACTTTATATCTGGAGATAGGGGGAGTATCATAGAATCTCAAAACATAGACAGCTCATCTACAGGCTTTGTTATCCACCTTCATAATTAGCAAACCATCAATTATGCACAACAGACAAATGTATGGAAATAATCTTAATTTGCATAGTCACTTAAGCACAGAAATTAGCGTTCCAGGGCACCAAAGCTGGAGCAAATATTTTTTTTTCCTTTAGTGCATAACGCACACACAGAGCCTTCACTTACAAAGAAATTGTCCAGGCAACTATAAATGAAGTGAACGAGTTAATGTGAATCCTTTAATTTGGAGGAATGGCGCAGCTAATGAAAGTATGTGCCAGTGATCAATTTCTGTTACTAAATTCAAGTGAAGTACATGTTAAAGCCAAAGAGCTTGAGGTTCAGCGAAAAATTATCTTTCCATTAAGCGCCATGACTTATGACAGACTGGAGAACATCCCAAAGGTAATAGTTATATTTGATACAGATTGGAATTAAGGAGAAATATGGTAACTTTGAGATTATGAGCAAAAGAACCTGCCTGGGACAGCAAAAGCTTAATTAACATTCAAAGAACCTTAAACCAAGACAAGGCAAAGGAGCCTGAGGGATCAAGAGGAAAGACAGGAAGCACAAGCATGTCTATAACATTCTGACACTTCAATCAGACAAGAATGTTGATCGCTGCATGCAAGCAGATTTTACTCTAGAAGGGGAATTGGCCAACAGTTGGTAAGGGAGAGAGGGAGTAACAGTTGGTAAGGGAGAGAGGAAGAAGCTCATGTAACAGTGACAACCAGAAAGCTAAGAAAGCTTTCTGGATGACCAACAGTGTGGAAGGTAGGCACAGAGATTTCCTCTCACAAGGAAAACCTTTGCATCTGTGATTGTTTCACTGTTGTTAGGAACAAGGTGCAGCTTTTCAACCATAAAAACCAAAAACAGATTCTCACAATTTTTGAAACTATTTATCACTCTTTTGACAGACCTGAACTCGTCCACAAAACCTTTAATAGACTTATAATGTCTAAAAATATTAGCCATCTATTTTAATAAAAAACACATTCAGATGGGCAAATATGTCAAATATTATGCTCCATGTCAATGGAATACACTCCTTACCACAGCCTTGGCTGAACTTTGTTGCAAATCCCATAGAAGGAGGTGATTATCAGCCAGCGAAATCAGCTTTTTCCCATCTCCCATTGGTTCCCATTCAACCCTATAAGCACAAAACACAGCAATGTTAACTCAGAGAAGTTCAAAATATTCTCATGTTATTTCTGCCTCACTTTTACTCCGAGAAGACATTAGGCAATTGTCTTCTTTTGTTATTATTCTGTACAGCAAGAACATAAATATGCTGTCACATTTTAAGTCAGCAAAATAAAGTTGAAAAATTTATTTTAAAAACATTTATTTATTAATGCTATCACCAAGTTGAACCTGAAATGAACACCTTTAAATTACACTTACAAAGCTAAAGGTAATACTTATACGAATCTCATCTCACTCCATTTTAATGTCACAGCAATAACTTTTTGCAACAGATTTGGGAGAGCCTAAACTCAATATAAAAAGAGGATCTGATTCATTCTAACCATTGTGGCTTTGCAAAAAAAAAAAAAAAGCCAGTCATCTCAAAGTTTATTTTTATTTTTAGTATCTTATTTTCCCTATAAGTTAAGATTTGAACTACTGAATGGAATTGATTTCCTTCTGTGTCAAATCACCAAACACTGAGAAGGAAAAAAGCTCTTGATGACAGAGGTCCATTGTTTAGGTCTCATTTGAGGAAAATTGATAGCCACATTCATTAATAGTATCCGGTGCTCAGTCAAAGAGACCATTGTTAGACTCTGGCTTATCATAATTCTGATTTATTTCAAAATTTTTACACTGGTCTCTCTTGAAAAATGCTCAGTGAGGTAAGCAAAGGAACAAAAAACAAATTAGGGTTTTGATGTTAAACAGGAGAGGGAAACAATTCCTGCCTATTTAGATCAGATTTTTCTGGATTTCCTTCTAGGCAAAAAGCCATATTTGAATAGTAGGTTGGGGACTATAAATGGACTGATAGATGGAGCTGTGCTGGTCTATGACCATAATAAAGACTTGCTTGGATTTAATTTGATTTAGATGGAGCTAACATAAAAACTAAATTGAAGTTAATTTACATTGCGCTCCAATTTAATGAACGTCTTGAAGGGGCTATGGGAGACATATTTAAGGTTTCTGGGACCTGTAAGTGGCCCCAAGGTCCAGCAGATGCTCCCTGATTGAAGTAAAGAAGCATCTGTTTTAAAGGTCATCCTTAATTCTAAGGAAGATGAGAGTTTGGAGGAACCTCATTTGGAAAGATGCTTTGAAAATTGTGAATCCTTTTGAATGTTCAATGTATTTCTGCATAACTATGACCTAAAATATGATGTTTCTTACTGAAACCGTAAAACAAGATAAAGAGTCATGATGGCATAGTCGCTAGAATGCAGTATTGCAGGCAAACTCTGCCCACTGCAGGAGTTTGATCCTGATTGGGACAAGGTTGACTCAGCCTTCCATCCTTCTGAGGTCGGTAAAATGAGGACCCAGATTATTGGGGACTATATGCTGACTCCCTAAACTGCTTAAGGCTAGGTCACACTGGCCGACGGATGCAAAACGTATGCAAAAAGGACACAGCGGATGAGCAAAATTTCAGGGGTGGCTCCATCCATCGTTATCCGTCATCTCACACAAACAGTGCCTCCGACCAATATTCCATAAACAATACGGTAAACAGAATGGAATAAAACCGACAGCGGGGTGTAGTACGTTAAGAAGGATGGAAAGCGGGATGTTCATAGGAAGCCTAGCGGGATGTGGAAGCGGGAGGAAGCAAGATGACAATCCGAAGGGCTTTCGGGGACCGGAAATACGTAAGGGATGCGTAGCGGAAGCGAGCAGATGTTATGCGGATTGACGCGGGATAGCATCACGGATGCCTATGGATGCATAGTGGAATGCGTAGCACGGCATGGCAATCGGTCCATATTTCACATGCGGGGAGGATGAATGCGTCAGCTCCAGTCGGATATATATAAAGGATGCAGCTCACAAGCAGTCAGCATCAGAGGAATAGACCATGCTGCCAGACAGAACGTCTTGAAGAGAGACACCATGTGTTCGGTGCAGTTCAGGGAGAAGAGAAAGCCTGTGTCCTACTTCGTGCCAGCCCTGGCAAGAAGGACAGGAACCACCAATCCCACCCCACTAGTGCTGACTCATGAAGCTGGCTGGGCTGCTGCTGGTTTGCTGGCGCTGGTCTTCTCCTAGCTGGTGCTTCTGCCTGCTGCTGCTTCGGTGTGGTGCTTTCTCCTGTCTGGTTGCTACGGGTGCTTCCTCCTGCTGGCTGCTGTGGTGCTGCTGGTGGCCTTCTCCTGCTGCTGTGCTGTGATGGGAACCAGCCCCAAGGGCCCTCAAAAAGCCCTGCTGCTGAAGCCCCTGCCAGAGGAGAAGAGCAAGGCAAAGGGAGAAAGGGGGGAGAGGAAACAGTACTCACCATTTCCCGTAGACCATGAGGAGGATTGGTGCTGGAATGGCTGCAGGCAAGAACGAGTACCTGTGGAGAAAGGGCGCACAGGCTCTATCGTCGGACACAAAGCGAAGCAGGCAGCGTGGAGAGACAAAGGCAGAGAGCCTGGCTTAACACTTCAGACGTTACTCCTGGCATGGTGGAAGCACATGCAACACCTGGTATGGGCAAGCGCACCTGAAAGGAATGTCGTCAGCGCTGCTCGTCAAGCTGCATTTGACCGGGGAGATAAGTTACTCATGGCCAAGTGCAGCTTCCTGGAAAGTGGTGAGAACCGCCACCTCGAGGATGGCAGCCCCACTGTCAACCCTCTCCCTCAGACAGCCCACAAGAGAGCCACTCGCTTCAGCCAACGAGAACAGCTACCAAGGTGCCAGGGCAGAAGTGCTCTGTTGAGGGCCCCACGGCAGAGACTTCCCTGATCAGCCTGCTACTCGTCCCATGGCCAAAGAGGAGTGAGGATCCCCTGTCTTCAAAGTGGATGCAGAAGAAAGCAGCAGCCTGAGACCGAACCACACCCAATCTCCAGCTCCCCTCCACAGAAAAGCAGGCAGAGAGGCCAATTGGCAGGGCCAGAAAGAGCCACAATGTCCTGCTGGAGATCAGGGACACCATCAAAGACCAGTACAGATCTTCCTCTCAGCTGGTCCAGCAGAGAGTTTGCCAATCGCTCTACCGCATCAAGCCTGTCATCCCGTATCGTGAGGCCAGACCACTCATCGGCCTGCCCGAGGCCCAGTACCAGGTTGATGAAGGAGAAAGATCAACCAAGCACTGCTGCACCCATCCTCCCGGGCCCAGCCTGAATCTGCGCTGACACCAGTCCAGGTTCTGCACCTCCACCCCAGGGTCGAAGTCCACATGCCCTTCCAGGCTTTGGAACAGCCCCTCGAGACCTACAAGGCTAACGAAGGCTTACATAGACCCAGGACTTCCTCATGAACACATCCAGAGGCATCCCTTCCCATGTCCAGGCCCGCGTTGACATCACAGGTCATCAACAGAAACGCCTCAACCTGACCACAGCTGCAGAACGCAGATAGCCTCCCTACTACTCCTCCTATCCTCCACCCACAGCCAAGCCCCTCAAAGAAAAGCTTCAAGTACTGGTGCTAACCCATCCCAGGTCCTTGAGGAAGGGCCTCTGAAACCTATGGGACTGAGTCAAAGCTCTCTGGATAGCTTCCTGAAGCACACCATCCCCTCTTGTACTCCTTCGGGCCAGGCACCCCAGATGGCACCTCAGACCAGCACTCACAGCAACAGCGCACCTCCACAGTCCCTGCCGCTCGACCAACTGAGACCATGGACATCGCTCAGAAGTGACTCGAGAAAGTGCCAGAGACTGAGTTGTTGACCTGTTCACCTTATCTTTTGCTTAAAAGACACTTTACCTTGGGTCATTTTGGGGCTTTTTTAAAAATAAAAGTCATACAGTTTACGATAAGACAACGTTGGTTAATAAAAGGTTTATCTTTGGACTTCCACGTAACCTGGTCATTTTATTTTTACCTTAATAAAGTGTATGGTGGAAATTTGAAAAAAGGGTTAGTCCTTTGCATCTTGTGGGGATACGAGTAAGTGATATTTGGGGATGGGTAAGGATATTGCTGGGGATAGTGTAGTGATAGCTGTGGGTTTTTGGTAGGATAGCTGTGGGATGGGTAGGATGAGCTGTGGGATGCCGGAGTAAGGATGCTTGTGGGATGGGTAGGAATAGTTGTGGGATGGTATAGGAATATGTTTGTGGGGGATAGATAAACCTCAGTCAAAGCTGAGTAGGTGGGACTGGTATGGGGTCCATCCTCCGAGCTGCACACATATGGCTCTCTATATCAATACGAAATTATCATTTATCACCATTTCAAATAAATCTCTTTTATAATGCTTACTCAGTAAAGCGGCACTCAAGTCATACTATTGGACACACATCTCATCACGTGGTGATGAAGTACAGGTCGTGAAGGGGAAGCTAGGCCATTAGAGCCGATTACCTGCTGTCATGCACTCGCGCACTGTACTGGCTCTGCCACTGGGGAGCTGCCACCATTCAGGAGGTGCGCTGCTTGCTTGTCTTTCATGGCGTGACAGCTCGTTTGGGCGCCCCTGTCACGCCACAGTGTCCTATCAGGTTTGTCCCTTGCTCGTTCGCATTCAACCAAGCTCCCATTCCCCGCATGTTGCCTTTTGAGGCCTATTCTGGCCGGGGTCCACAGTTCAAGCTGTTCTCGCTGAACAGGGTGTGCGGTAGCGGCTGGCGGAGCATTAGAATTGCAGGGGTATGCAGCATGAGCTCCAGTTACTTGCTCTCTCACCACCAGTCCACTGTGTGTGAAATGCTGCATGGTAGTGAGAAGTTCCTGAACCTGTGGCCAGTAATATCCTACCAAAGGCGATTCTCGCTACGCGGGTGGCTTACCCATCTCCGTCTTGGCTGGACACGGCCTGTGAAGTTGAGAATTTCGTCGTCTGGTGGTCATGGTGATGGTATATTGAAGTGTAGGGCTTCTGGAGGTAGTGGGTTTCTGAGGGAGAAGGCGTCATCCACCCCGATGAGGAGTAGGGCACATCTTTGTTGTGTTGCATTGGTAGGGGGCAGGATCTGGAGAATTACGCCAGTGATGAGGTTGCGTTCTCAGGCCGGCATCCTTGAGGTGGGCGACGGTTGCCAGTTGTATACTGGCCATCGTGAAGCTGACCCGTGGCTCTGAAGCTACGGGATCGTGTCTATGAGAACTTTTATTAGTCACGCATTTCCATTTCACCATAGGCAAAGATGGATGAATACTGACAGAAGTTCCTGTGAGTTGTGTAGCTGGGACCTCTTGGCTGAGTTTGGCAGGCCACGTCCTTCCCATCTATGGCTCAAAGGTGTGGGGAAGTTCCACTCTGATAACCACTCTTCTGCAAGTTTTGGTCCGTCCAGCCTTCTTGCAGTAGGTGGAGGCTGGCTTGAAGGAACTCCGGGCCACGTATTCTGTCGAACTGATGGGCCGTGCTGATCCAAGCTTACTTCTGGCCACTTTGCATGAATGGTGTGTGTGGCCACCCTCCAGGCATACTGCATGTTTCTTTACCATGGTGTTCAGAGGCCAGGTGCTTATTCGCATGTGGTTGCCGGGGCCCAGAGGTCAGTGCCACCTATCAAGTCAGGGTCCAGGCTTTGGGCCGGAAGTTGGTGCTCTGTGGTCAACCCTGGGTGCTCGAGACGCTCCATCAATTTTCATCAATACCATTGGCTAGGGGCCATCCTCATCCGAAATGTTGATGATGCATGAGGAGCTCCATCCATTCCTACAGCCCACCATCAGCTTGTCATGGAGTCCAAATCCAACTCTTCTCCTGACTCCATCATCCGGACCCACACAGCCTTGCAAGACGTCCCTTCTCTCTTCGTAGAATGGGAAACAGTCTGAAAAGGCTTGGTTCTGGTTTTGAGATGATGCAGCTACCATAAAGGGTGTGGTGATGATCCATAGGTGGAGATCAATGGATGATGTGAAGACGCAACGACAGGGTTTAGAAGTCTGTACGCACGGCTGCTGTGAGGGATCCAGGTTGATTTCCTCCCCGTTTTTATTACGGAATAGTCGTCTTTGCCGCTTAGCGGGTGGTGCCCTTACCCAAACGCTAAGGCACCTACTCCAGCGCACATTCCTATAATAGTTCGATCGATAGCTCACCCCCGAATAAGCCGAAACGATGTGTCTGTTGTTAAATGCTTTATGTATCACAATGATCATCATTAGATCCTTTCTATTTCTTAGTGCTAACTTCAACCTGGACTGTAGTGGACGTTCCGTCTACCTTTTCCACTTCCCCCTCTTGCGCTTCTGCTGAGCTTGCGGGAATGTGCCCAGCCTTGCGGGGGCGTTTCATCCCCGAGAGTGACATCCGCGCAGAGATACAGCGGACGTGGTAACGGCATCCGACAACGGCCGTATGATGTTGTATTGCACTTGTATGTGGCAACGGATTGTAGATCATACCCGCCGGCGATAGAGCCTTCAGTACCACTAAAAAGTCCTGTCTGATGCAGAACTCAAACTTTTTGACATGACCTGAAATCTCAGTACAGGCATCGCCGATGGTGTCTTACGGATACGACGCGCTATGAAAGAGTACACAGTGGTACATTTCAACGAGAAATGCAGTCGGCTGTATTTCTCCAAGTGATGGCAAGCTTTTGTTTGTCCATCTTTACATCCTCTTGTGCACCGTGTGTGTTGTCAGTCGGAACATGGGCTTTCTACAGAGAGCCCGTGTACATATGGATTCAGAAGGTCGACTGATCTTAAGCTTCCCTTAGTGCTAATCGCACTAGTCTCTCCCACATAAAAAAAAAAAAACCCTGCAAATGGTCCAGTTAGCAAACCCAAAACAAGGAAACACTCTTGGGAAAATTGAATTCCCAAAAGTAAACATTTATTGGATATACCATGGAGATACTGAAGAAGTAAAACCACCTCTGTTTTTCCAGTGCAAAGGCTTACCTGGTTAAACAATAACTTCCCCTTCTCCTTACCCCTGGGTGATCACATTTTCCAATTATGAAACATTCTTTTGTTATGGGAACAGTCCATCTCTTTCTCCAGCACCTGAAGCTGTGACCTTGATAGCTTCCAATCTCTCACAATCTCCACATGCAGTCTCGACATTCCATTTTCCCCTCCCCTCGCCTCCCCCCCCCAGTTCATTGGTAAGTTGAAAAGCATTAAAGTTTGAAAGAAGCAAAGTGGTTCAATCTTGACAAACCCAATGACACAAATTAGTTGTCAGAATTGTTTATTTATTTAATGAGGAAAATGATTCAAAACTAAAGATTTTGTCTGGCAAAAGTAGCCTTGGAGCTTTGCTTTCAAACTTTGGTGTGCCCCCTCCCTTTGGCAGTAAGAACTGTGATTGTTTCTGATAATTTTTTATCAGTTCTGAATGTCAGTTTGGATGAATTTTAGCCCATTTCTCAGCTTCAACTCGAGATTGTTGGTGAGGTTCCTTGCGGGGACTGTATGTTCCATTTCCCTCCACAACATTTCTACAGGATTAAGGTCAGGACTTTGAGTTGGCCATTCCAAAATGTTAACTTTCTTCTGTTTCAACCATTCTTTGATCCTATTATTTTTCTATTTTGGGTCGCTAACTTATTATATAACACACTTTCTCTGGAGCTTCAGTTCATAAATAAACATCCTGATATTTTCCTGCAGAATTTTCTGGTACCATTCATAATTCCACCAAAAAAGACAAGCCATTCTACTCCAGAGGCAGCATAGCAGGGTCAAACTATGATACTCCTACCACATGTTTCACAGATGGCATAACATTTTTGTTCTAGAAAGCACTCTCTGACTTTCACCAAACACGAGACTTTTAATTCAAGCCAAAAATGTATATTTCATTTGTCCATAAAACAATCTTTAAATAACCTTCTGGCTTACCCAGGTGTTTTTTTGCAAACTGACAGGTAGCAATGTTCTTTTTCGGGAAATAGTGGCTTTCTCTTGGAAACCCTAACAAGCATACCATTTTTGTTCAATGTTCACCTGGTGTCTTGAATACTGACATTTGTCAATACAAAAGAGATGTTAGTTCCGTAGTTATTACTCTGGGGTTCTTTGAGAGTTCTCAAAGTATTACACGCCTTGCTCTTGATGTGAACTTGGTTGGCCAATCATGCCTGGGGTGGATAACAATGGTACTGAATTGCTTCCATTTGTACATGATCTGCCTGACAGTGAAGGAGTCCAAACTCTTAGAAAAAAAATTGTAACCTTTTCCAGCACCAACCATTGTTTTCCGAGGTCTTGAGAAATCTATGTTCTAGCCATGAAACCCTTCTACATATCTTTGTTGTGAAGATCAGTCTTTGATTGTGAATACCCAGAATTCTGTTTCTGAAATTAAACAGGACATCTCACATTCAGACCTAATTATCATCCCATTGATTGAAACACCTGACTCTAATTTCTCCTTTAATTAAACTGAGAATCTTAGAAATTCACACACTTTTCCCACACAAAAATATGTAGCTTTGAATCATTTTTCCCAAAAAATAAATGAACAAATATGTTTTTTACTCAATTGTTTAACTGGTTTTTCTTTATATAGTTTGAAGACTTGTGTGGAGAACAGAGGATATTTTAGGCCTTATTTATGCAGAAGTACCAAACATTCAGAAGGGTTCACAAACTTTTAATCGTTGCTGTATTAGTATTCATTAATTGTTTAACAAGTTTTGATGAAATAAAAGAAACAGAATATCAGGTTGGATGAAGGGAAGGCACAATATTTTTTTTCAAATTGAAGGCATAATTGATCTGGAATCATGACTGGAGTGAAAGTAAAATAGAAAAATCCCCCAGACATCTGGGGACACATAAACAAAATGTTAAGCCAAGAGAGAGAAAAAGTCAGAAGATAAAAAAGATGGAAAGGATCTGAATGAAGGAAGCATTCACTTCAAAAGAAAGGAAGAGGCCTAGTAGAGAATAAAATGAAGAATGGGAGAAAGGAAAAAATACAAGAATAATGATGTAAATTAATCCAAAACCAAGAGCTTATACAAAGACTGAAGATAAAATGTTTTTTTAAACATGGCATTGTAAGAGATTGCTACCCTTCACTACCACTAAAGGGCATGAAATGTTTTAGAACAGTGGTTCCCAAACTTTTTCAGTTCACTGCCCCCCTTGGTGCTACAAACTCATCCTCGGTGCCTCCCACCCAGGGGTCGGATTCAAATTTCTGTGGGTGTGGCCTAATTTGAGGGTGTGGTTTGCTGGTCATAGACTGGGTGGGTGTGGCTTGCTGGTCATGTGACTGGGTAGCTGTGGCCAGGTGACCGGCAAACCAAATACAAGTGGTTCTTACTTAATGACCAGTTGTTTAGCAAGTGTTCTAATTTATGACTGGCCTTCCCAGAGCTACCTGACCAGTTTTTGGAGTTTTGACAGCTTTAGATCAGGGGTCTAAATCCCACCCCTGCCTGTGTGT